>CP125978.1:16980711-17154446 GCA_030063025.1 Avena longiglumis | reverse complement strand
CCAAGTACTTTGCCTATATCGATCTGACTGTGATTAGGTCGATAGTAGCATTTCTTTCTCGCCTCCTTGATCGGTGATCAAATGAGTTGAGATTCTATACTAGCCAAAAATCCTTCACTTACTAATTCCATTCTAAATCTTCCATCTCCTTGTGCAAACTTGGTTGCTCCTTCAAAATCATGGAGTTCAGCGCGTCAATCCGCTGAGGCATCTGCTACCACATTGGCTTTACCGGGTGATAGTGAATGTCTAGATCATAGTCCTTGATTAGCTCTATCCATCTTCCTACCTCATATTCAGCTCCTTCTTAGTGAATATATACTTGAGCTCTTGTGATCCGAATAAATCTCTTGGTTTCCATCGGTAATGCCTCCATGTCTTGAGGCTACAACTATGGTACGCTAGTTCAAGGTCATGGGTAGGATAGTTCTGCTCATGTTGCTTCAGTTGTCGGGATTGATAAGATATAACTTTTCCTTCTTACATCAACACACATTCGAGACCGATCTTGGATGCATCACAATACACGTCAAACGGCTTCGTGATATCTGGCATGATCAAGATTGGGGCTGAAATTAATCTCCTCTTGAATTCTTGAAAACTCGCCTCACATTTGTCTGTCCATTCAAACTTCTTATCCTTCTTCAGCAATTGGGTCATGAGTCTTGTGATACTTGAAAATCCTTCTCTGAACTTGCGGTAGTATCCATAAATCCGAGAAATGCATGAACTTGGGTTTGAGTGGTTGGGGCTTGCCAATCTTCAAAATCCTTCACCTTTGCGGGGTCAGCGGCAATTCCTACGGCTGATATGATATGTCAGAAATCATACCTCCTGTAACGAAATTCACATTTGCTAAACTTGGCATACAACTAATGCCCCTAAGGGTTCCAAGGATGGTCCTCGGTGTAGCTCATGTTCTTCTTACGATTTGGAATAGATCGAATGTCATCGATGAAAACAATGACAAACTTATCCGAAGTCCATAAAATCTTATTTATGAGGTTCATGAAATAAGCGAGGGCATTGGTTAATCCAAAAGACATGACAATATACTCGTATAATCCATATCTGGTGGTAAAAGCGGGTCTTTGGAATATCCTCTACGCAAATCTTGAGTTGATGGTAACCAATCCTAAGATCAATCTTAGAAAACACTTTGGCACCAGTCAACTGATCAAACATGTCTTCTATGTTTGGCAGTGGGTACTTGTTCTTGATGGTGACATCATTCAACTTAGATAATCCGTACCTGACGGTTACCTCCATCTTTTGTCCATAAACAACTTCTTGGTGATCTCCGGCGATGCATGGTTGAAACAATCCTATCTCGGCCTAGCATACTGATTGCTTCTTCGATTCCACTAGTTGACGGGTTCATACTATAAGGTCTACGGGCTATGGGTCGATTCGAGGATTAGTTAAATGATAAACTCGATATCGATCTGGGGCATCCGGGCAAAACATCTAGAAATACATCGGGTATTCACGGACTACTCGACTTGGTCAATGGTTGGTTGGGCTAGACTCTTGTTGCACTTGAATTGACGGGCAAGGTTTGGATACATGCTCTCTTGATATTCAGTGTCTTGGTCATGGTTATGGATTTTTTGGCACAGTCGATTAATCCTTTATGTTTCGACATCCAATCCATTCCTAGTACTACTTCCAAACCTTTTGTCCCAAGTACTATTAGATTAGCATAAAAATCTATGCCATGGATTCGAATAGGTATAACTTTGCAAATTTGTCTAGCTTTAGTGGTTGAACCAGGTATTTGAACTATCATAACATGCTTCAATATGGTGAGTTGAATCTTACTAGTGCATGCAAATTCTTCGGTGACAAATGAGTGCGATGCTCCAGAGTCAAACAACACTCTTGCAAGTACTCAGTTAATAGAAAACATACCCAGCACGACATCTGGCGCTTCTTGGGCTTCTTTAGCATGCATGAAAGAGCGGCCGTTGTGGTTGAGGAATTCCACAGGCGAACCTTCTTAGGGCTGAACCGGCGTTCTTTGCTAAGCTGGGGCATTTGCATTGGGGCTGACAATCTTCTTGGGACACTCATTGGAATAGTGACCCTTGGTTCCACATTCATAACAAGTCACGGAGACTTGTCCTTTCTTTACCAGCAGGCATATCATTGCTTCCAGTTCTTGGGCGGTGTTGGTGTTAGTGGCGACATTGTTGTTGTTGAACTTGGGTGGTGCGGTTGAAATTGCTGGGGTTCTTGGGGTTATTGTGATTTCCTCTAGGCCTTGGGTTTCCACGATTGGGATAGGTCGGACGATTCATCGAAGTCTGTTGGTTCTTGGAGCAAATCTTGGAGATGGGTTGGGGCGGTACTTTGGGGTATGATGGGTTCCTGGTTGATGCATCATGTGTTGCTTGCGGTTCTCATTAGCTTGGTTGATCTTGCCTTCCATCTGAATGGCAGAATCCACTAAGGCTTCAATATCAGCAAATGGGATATTGACTAACATGTCTGCATCTCATCATGCAGACCATTCAAGAATCTTTCCTTCTTCTTGGCTTCAATATCTATCTCATCCGGTGCATACCAAGCCAAGGACAAAAATTTGTCACGGTACTCAACTACGGTCATCCTTCCTTGCTTCAGTTCTCTGAATTCATCTCTCATCCTCTTGATCAAACCCGATGGCACATGGGTTCTGCTAAACTTGATTTTGAATTCCTCCCAAGTCATCATCTGTCCTCCATTCATGGCGCGAACGCTGTTCCACCATGCTCTTGCATATCCGGCCATATAGTGGGTGCCAAATAGAACTTTCTCGTTGGCTTCCACTTCTGTAACTTCTAAGTTGTTCTCCATGGTTTGCAGCCAATCATCGGCATCGAGGGGCTCTTCAGACTTAGTGAAAATGGGTGGATTGGTGTTCTGGAAGTTCTTGATCTTGGATCCATGGTTGTCTTGGTTTACATGGCCTTGATTGTTGTTGGCCATCTGAGCGATGTGCTGAAGGGTGGCTAAGTTGGCTTGACATTCGGCTCTTTTCAGCGATGCAGAAACTAACATTTGCAAGATTTGCAACATCAGATGCAGGGATGAAGCTTCCTCCATGAGGCATCGAAGATTGAGATAGATCATGAGAAAGAAATTTCTAAGGTTTAGGGTTTTGAAAAGTTTTCAAAGTTTGACTCAGATTTTTCTAGCAACTTGCTTTTCATTCATTCATCACACATCATACACCACACCACAACAAAGGAAGCGGATGGTTTTAAGAACCATTCCGAGGAAACTACGATATAGTGGGACGGATACAACTCACTAGCGGTAGTGCTCAAGTGCTACTACTCCTCGAGTCGGTGTCCTCATCATCCTCATAATCATCATCAATGAAGGCGAAGTCATCCTCATCGATGAAGAAATCCATGGCACGATCCTCCGAAAAGTCAAGTCCATGGCACGATCCTCCGAAAGTCATCATCATCACGAGATAGGATTAGGGGTCTCCACGGATATCCTCCTGCATTCTCCCTCTCCTCAAGTTGCATATCCCTCTCGTGGATGGTCTCCTCCAAGTCTGTTATCACTGGCGAGAGCGGGCAATGATGCGATCCTTCTTGTCGGTGGCGACAAGGCTGGCGATCCTTCACCGACATGGCGATGGTGCGATCATACGGGTGGCGATGGCGGACTTGTGGTTGGCATAGGAGCAGCATTGTCCAACTACCGCTGGTCATACATCATGAAGCTGGTGGTCCACTTGGTTCTTGACTTCGGGGTGGTATGGTGCCTCCGTGGCTGTCCATAGCATCACACCTTGGGCAGAACTCAGCGGGTACCCTTGATTTGGTTGATACTGCCCACAGACGGTCAAAGCTTCTTGCATAGCCACAGCAAGTCCATCGAGCTAGTTGTTCTCTCGATGGTGAACTGAATTCCCTCGAGGTGGGGCTTCAATATTTCCTCGGAGACTTGCAACAATTATCCATTGCAACTCCTCTCCTTCACGATCGTTGATTTGAGCTCCGAAGAACTCGGTGCGGACGCTCCGGCATTTCGATAGCTGGTCCAAGTCATGCTCAAAGATGAGGTCTCCTCCATTCCCCAATTGATAGAACTTGCTATACTTCACGTTCATCTATAAGAATATAGGATGAGTAAGTTAGTAGAGTGATCAAGTGTGTCAATTTTTTATGTCAGTTTGCAAGAATTTTTGGAGAACATGAATTTTCATGAAAGAGTCTAAGTGATAAGAGTGAGATTAAGTTTTTCATAATACTCACTTCCTTGGTTTTGAAACTAAGTTTTTGATTCAAACGTCCATTCTAAACTAGGGTCTCCTATGGTCATGATGGCTCTGATACCAACTTGTCAATACTCGGATTTTTAATCCCAGATGTCTGTTATGCCATACATCGCAATCCCATGATTACCATTTTTGTGAGACATAACAGATTGAATATCACAGTACATCATCCATTATAAACCATACATAAGGTCTTACACAAATAAGGGATCACATGATCCAGTCTTAATACAGTTCAAGCAGCGGAATAACGTAATAATAATGGTAGCGAAGGCGAGACTCCATCTTCATGGTCACAGGCAATGCTGACGATGGGAGATGATCCTAGTTGTCGTAACCTTCATGCGGTCCATCCTCCTGATAGTCCTCTTCATGAGTCGGCCAGGAATAGCCAGGACAAAGCCATGAGTACTCTTTAAGTATTCGCAAAGTAAGACTAACAAGTGAAGTGGTTTTGAGTAGGAATACTAAGCTCTAGGTTGTTTTGCAAAATCCAGTTACCTTAACGAGTTCGAAGAAAAGAAAGCTAATTGAAAGTTTCACTTAACACCTAAGGAAACTTGAATTTTCATAACACAACCCTGTTGTGGCCAAGTCAAGTCACAAATCATTTCATAAGTCATTTTGAAAACATCTGACGATGGAACAGTATGGCCACTCCCACTATCCATAACCGCGGATGCGGCTATTCGAATAGTTTGACACTCTACAGAGGTGGTACACTTTCACCACAACATTCGATACATCCGTTAGGAACAATCACGAATCACCATACTCATTATCGGATAATCAATCGTAACCTTTCAATTACACGCCCTAGTATAGGCACCTCTCCTGTGAGTTTGGCCTCCCAACCATGACCTCTGTCATCTTGGGAACTACAGTGGACAATCTTCACAAGGTAGCCTCATCTCAAACCTTGGCATAGGGAACCCATACTAAGGTATATAAATTTCGATCAAGCCCTACCCAATTTTCGGGTATTGTGGTTGTCTGTAAAATTGGAATGGTATCGCATCCGGACAACCATCGGTTTTATAAAGGGCTAAGGCTCATGCCTTAACATTTTCATCATCAAAATCATCTGGTGTTCAAGAACACATGTCCAAAACATTTCAGTAGAATGACTCATCATTCTAAGGTTTTCATAACCATTTTCACCAAGTATTCCCATCTAAAGTGGTCAAGTTTTATGCTTAGCACTAGCAACTACAAGTGGGGTAAACACTAATCGGGGTGGTGAACAAGTGTGAATGATCTAAGTTCAATCTCATGCCTCAGGATGACATCAAGATTATCTAACTTAGGCCAAGTTTTATGCTCTTTATGATACCTTTAAATATCTTTGTAAAATCTATAAGTCACTAAGTAAACTCTGGTAGAAAGCTTTGATAAAGAAATAAAATACTAAGCTTGCAAATAAAACTAGGATTGGGTATCAAGTGGTGTAAGCTTGCAAGGATTTGCTTGTTAAGATATTAGTATAAGCTTGCAAAGTTGCAAGTGTTCTTGGTTAGAGCAGTGGTTGAAGTTCTCCTTGGCTTCTTCCTCGTATCCTTGGTCGATACTAGCGTCTATAAATAAATACGAGGTACACAATCACCAAACAATACTTAACTAATTCTATTTATCACACCAAGGTTTTCACTAGATGATTTAGTATCATGACAAACATTACAATCATCAAAGCACTTGTCTTATTTATTTTATTTTGGAAAAGTAATTTCTACTCATTGAAAAACTACTTAAGTTTAATATTATCCAACTAAAGCATGGGATCATGTTGACACATGTCATCAACACATATTTTAGTACATGGGAATGTGACTTAAAGTGGTGTCACAATTTAATAAGCTTTAACCTTTTTATTTTAATTAAATAAAGTGACTAGAAATGCCTATGAGGCATTCTTTTATTACTTGTTCATTATTTCTGCAACTAAACCTAGATATTTTTATATATTCAGAAAGGTCTAGTTAAATGTGATTTTTGAGAGTTGGAATCAACTCAACAGCTTTTAATGGTTGAATTTTGAAAAATGTTTAAATGCGAGAAAAGCTTGACATTATTTTATTATAGGTGATCTACAATTCCAAATGGATTGAATCAAATGGGCTTGGATTAAGAATTCTAGTACCTTTCTAGAAAAGTTAATTTCATGCAATTTGGTTGATGAATCGAGCTAGGTTGATTTTGAATCTAGGTACGAACTGAGTTTGAAACTAAAAAATAAACCTAAATTCAAACTCTTGGGTCACCTTGGAATCACGAATGGTCGGCCCATGGTGCCTGTAGCCGCAGGTGAATTTAAGTGGATGACCCCAGTCGGTGAGGCAGAGGTGAGCGGTATAGGGTGATCTAGAACGCACGATCAATCTCTAATCGAACGGCTGTGACCTATCGTCTCTGTCGAGCAACGCCGGCGAGATAAAACCCTAGTGCGGACAGTGGGGGTCTACGGGGGCTCACTGGGGCTCGAGCGAGATCGGCGATGGGGCAAGCAGCGAAGTTGGCGGCAGCGAATCTCCTGGTACCGTCGGCTTCTCCTGGGGTGGCTCCAATCACTGGCTCCTTTCTTCCTCCTCCGCGGCAGACTCCGGCCAAATTCTGGCAATGTGCTACTCGCCTTGCTCCGTGAATGAGGTGGGGTGGTTCTGAGAGAGAGGGGAGTGTGTAGGTGTGAATAATTGACGGGGTGGCCTCTATTTATAGTGCCAGAGGGGACCGAAGGGCGAGGGTGGAGCTCTTTGGTGTCATCGGCACATCGAGCTAAAGGCATATGCAACGATAGGGGGCGGTGCTGTGCTCCCTGGCGAAGCTCAACGGCATGGGGCGGTGCAAGACGGTCGGAACGCTACGATGCTCTGGGCTGGTCCGACGGGAAGTTTTATGGCGCACGGGCTCTCCTGATCGCGCGGCGACGAACGAGCATGTCTGCGGGGTTGCTGGGGTGGTGGTGATCACGCTTGCGAGCGGCGGCGCGTGTCGGTGGCACTCGCACACTCGGCATGGAAACGAGCATGCACGGAGATTCTAGAGTGGTCCGGTGGCTTCTTTGGTAGTTGGCGTTGGACAGGGTGTGGCGGTGGACGGTGGTCAGTGTCCCAGACAAGGTTGGCGAGGCTAGAGCTTCTCCTAGCTTGCTGTTGATAGTGGGGTGGCAAGGTGAGATTGGCATGTTCACCATTGATGGAAATGGCAAGCTCACAGTGGTGCTAGAGCTGGCTAACTAAGCTAGATGATCTACTAAATGTCTGCTGTGAGCTAGAGAGCTCACAATAGTGTTTGATGTTTGTTTGATTTGTGTTTGCAAGGTGTTTGATGAAATGGCTAAAAGAGATTAAAATTTGAATTTTTGGTTGAAACTTGGTGGGTGTATTAGTTACATACTAGGGAGTCTCTGGTTAGTTGGAAAGGTCAAGGTGAATTGGTTTGGTTGGTTTTTGAAAATGGGTGATCTTCACATATGTAAAGATTCAATTTTAAATTGTCATTTGAATCAAGTTGCCAAATGTTTCTGTAAGTTTGAAAGGTGGGCTTGGGTTCACTTTTACTTGGTCTTGCAAGGGGTGAAAAGAAATGGAATTGTTTCTGTTTGAAATCTTGGACCAGAAACACTCAAAGTGGCCTTCTGAGCAAGATTGGAAAATGACCATTTGCTTGTTTTGTTTGGTTTTGATTTTCCCTTGATTTGTTTCTTCTTGGAAAAGTTTTAGATGATGTTGTTTTCATATTTAAACCATTCCTTACCATTTACAACAATCAAACAAGTCCATTCATGCATTCATAAAATCATCACATACACACATGCATTCATAAGATGTTAATTAACAAAAGTCTTTGTTAAACCTAATTTTGGTGATTGGAAAATGATACTCATTGTTCAAGATTTTTGGGATGTTACAAATTACCTATTATGTTCGAGGTTTCATGGCTTTGGGTCCAAAGGACCAATGTTATGGCTAGAATAGCGGCATAGTTTGTGATAGTGTGCCATATTGTGCATGCATATGTATCTTGGGATGGCGAACAATGTTGTAGGAGGAAGTTTTCCTTTTAATCATACGGAAAATCCATTTACCATTTATTGACGCATAAAAGGGTGTTTTGTGAAACAACCACCAAAATGCTGTTTCGAATGATACCACCCTATTTTCAAAAAATACTAGACCACCTTAAATGAACTATGTCCCAATGAGAGATCTTAGACCTTTCCTTCCACCGGGTCAAAAAAGACAAATGCCCTTGAATTGGTAGGAAGTGGGTCCAGTTTGAACTTCGGTACAAGATCTAATGTTCATGATTTTTTTTGAAAAAATCATTTTTAGACTCACAATATCATGTTTCTCCATAGATACAATGAGATTTCCAATGAGCCTCATCCCCTATCTTCATGACCGAAGTTTTTACCATAGTTTGAAATGGGAAAATTTTGAAACGAGCATAAGAAATTCAAAAACGGTCCAAACAATGTAAATATTTTGCGTGGTGTCATATTATTTGACATAGTTGCTAGGAAAAATACCGAACTTGGTATATTGATTATGTCTCAAAAAAACCTTCACAAAATGACCTATCATGTTCGAGGTTTCATGTCTTTGGGTCCAAATGAGCAATGATATAGCTAGAATCGGCATAGTTTGTGATAGTGTGTCCCTATTGTGCATACATGTGTATCTTGGCATGGCGAACAATGTTGCGGAGGAAGTTTTCTGTTAAATCGCGTGGAAAATCCATTTTCCATTTTTGGACATAAAAAACAAGGCATTTCTGTGAAGCAACCACCAAAATGCTGTTTTAGAATGCTACCACCCTATTTTTCAAAAACACTAGACCACCTTGAATGAACTATGTCCCAACCGGGAAATATCAAACCTTTCCGTCCACCCCGGGTGAAAAAGACAAATGTCTGCCGAATCGGTAGGAAGTGGGTCCGGTTTGAACTACGGTGAAGATCTAATTCAAAAATCATTTTAGACTCACAATATCATGTTTCTTCACAGATACAGTAAGATTTCCAATTACCCTCATCCCCTATCTTCATGACCGAAGTTTTTATCATAGTTTAAAATGGGAAAATTTTGAAACAGGCATAAGAAATTCAAAGATGGTCCGAACAATGTAAATCTTTCGTGTGCTGTCATATTATTTGACATAGTTGCTAGAAAAAAAATACCAAACTTGGTATATTGGTTATGTCTCAAAAAACTTCACAAAATGACCTATCATGTTCGAGGTTTCATGGCTTTGGGTCCAAATGACCAATGTTATGGCTAGAATCGTGGCATAATTTGTGATAGTGTGTCCATATTATGCATGCATGTGTATCTTGGGATGGCGAACAATGTTGCAGGAGGAAGTTTTCCTTTTTGTCTCACAGAAAAGTCATTTTCCATTTTTCGGGTGCAAAAAACGAGGTGTTTTGTGAAGCAACCACCAAAATGGTTTTTTAGAATGCTACCAACCCATTTATCAAAAATACTAGACCACCTGAAATGAAATATGTCCCAACCGGGAGATCTCAAACCTTTACTTCCACCCCGGGTGAAAAAGACAAATGTCTACCGAATCGGCAGGAAGTGGGTCCAGTTTGAACTACATGTACAAGATCTAATGCTCATGATTTTTTGAAAAAAAATCATTTTTAGACTCACAATATCATGTTTCTTCACATATAATGAGATTTCCAATGAGCCTCATCCCCTATCTTCATGATCGAAGTTTTTACCATAGTTTGAAACGGGAAAATTTTGAAAAGGGCATAAGAAATTCAAAAATGGTCCAAAAAATGTAAATCTTTCGCGCGGTGTCATATTATTTGACATAATTGCTAGGAAAAATACCAAACTTGGTATATTGATTATGTCTCCAAAAACCTTCACAAAATGACCTATCATGTTCGAGGTTTCATGGCTTTGGGTCCAAATGACCAATGTTATGGCTAGAATCGCGGCATAGTTTGTGATACTATGTCCATATTGTGCATGCATATGTATCTTGTGATGGCGAACAATGTTGTAGGAGGAAGTTTTCCTTTTAAATACATACGGAAAATCCATTTTCCATTTTTTGGCGCAAAAATGGGCGTTTTATAAACAACCACCAAAATGATCTTTCGAATGCTACCACCCCATTTTTCAAAAATATTAGACCACCTTAATTGAACTATGTCCCAACCAGGAGATCTCAAATCTTTCCGTCCAACCTAGGTGGAAAAGAAAAATTTCTGCCTTATTGATAGGAGGTGGGTCCAATTTGAAGTACATGTACAAGATCTAATGCTCATGATTTTTTCAAAAAAAATCATTTTTAGACTCACAATATCATGTTTCTTCACAAATCAATGAGATTTCCAATTAGCCTTGACTTTCCAATGAAAGTTTCAAAATGCATATTGATTACGTCTCAAAAACCACCAAAAGCAAAATTCGAATACATATTGTCACTAGTTTCCTAAAATCGTTGATTATGATCGCGTCGACTGTAAACATGGAGTATCTTCATCATTTAACACGATGCTTGGGTCGGTGTTCCTTTGTGAAGGGCAGAATTTCATCAAACTTATTATAATCTTCCGACATATGTCTTGGCCTCTACTCACACGATGTTTCTTTTCCCTGGAAGTATTATGTGGCACTTTGGCTCATCGTATGATGTATTCATTTGATTATTTTCCTTTTTTCGGTTTGGTAGACATGTCCTTCACATATGAAACCTGAGCCACATCATTGGCTTGGACTAATGGTTCGTTCGTGTACCCAAGATTGTTGAGATTCACTATTGGCATTCCGTACTTCTTGTCTACCTCAACCCCTCCTCACCCGACTTGACCCATTTGCACCGAAACAAAGGGATCTTAAAAGAAGGTCTGTATTCAAGTTCCCATATCTCCTCTATGTATCCATAATATGTGTCCTTTTTCCCATTTATGTTTGTTGCATCGATGTGGACACCACTGTTTTGGTTGGTGCTCTTCCTTATCTTGTGCGATTGTGTAAAATGTATTCCCATTTATCTCGTACCCTTGAAAAGTCAATACAGTCGAATATAGTGCCCTGGCCAACAAGTACAATTGATCTTCAATAGTGGAGTTATTCATGAGATATGTTTGCAACCAACCGCCGAATGTTGTCATGTGTAAACGTGTAATCGAGTCGTCAGACTGCCCCGGGTGTTTGGAGTGTAAAATATTCTTGTGTCATTGATATAAGGAGCCACCAAAATGGAACGTCTTAGAACTGTATAGTGTGCTTGCATGAAATAATTTCCATCTCTATATATTATTTCTTTCTTTCCTAGCGTGCCTTTTCCATCGAGTCTCCCCTCGTGCCACGATTGAGGAACACCAATCGGCTTAAGGTCAGAAATAAAGTCAACAAAGAACTCAATGACCTCCTCTGTTCCATAGCCCTTGGAGATGCTTCCTTTTGTCCTATCTTGGTTATGGACATATTTCTTTAAGACTCCCATGAACCTCTCAAAGGGGAACATATTATGTAGAAACACATGACCAAGAATGGCAATCTCTTCGACTAGGTGAACCATGAGATGCATCATAATATTGAAGAAGGAGGGTGGGAACACCAACTCACAACTAACAATACATTGGACCACATCATTCTGTAACCTTGGTAGAATTTCTGGATCATTTAACTTTTGAGAAATTGCATTGAGGAATGCACAAAGTTTCACAACGGGTAGTCGAATATTTTCCGGTAGAAGCCCCCTCAATGCAATAAGAATAATGCGTCATAATCACATGGCGATCCATGAGACTTTAGGTTACGGAATTTTTTCTGCCATATTTATTATTCCCTTTATATTCAATGAGAAGCCAGACGGGACCTTGATACTTTTCAGGCATTCAAAAAAGATTTACTTCTATGCTTTGGTAAGAGCGTAGCTGGCAGGACGACATCCTTTATCTGTCTTATTCTCTCGATGCATATTGTGTGGATCTTTCATACGTTCTTGGTCCTGTTGTGCTTCCGGTGTATCTTTTGTCTTTCCATACACTCCTAGGAAGCCTAGAAGGTCCACACAAATATTCTTCATCACGTGCATCACGTCGATTGAAGAGCGGACCTCTAGGACTTTCTAATAGGGTAGCTCCCAAAATATAGATTTATTCTTCCACATGGCGCGTGTCCAGCAGCGTCATTCGGAACATATTGAACGCCGTGACCCTTTCCATATATTACTTCTAGATCCTTGACCATACCTAATATATCATCACCAATACGGTGGACATGCTTCTTCCGGCGATCTGCCTCGCCTTTGAAATGCTTGCCTTTCTTTCGTACGGGATGATTGGTCGCAAGAAATCGTTGATACCTAGGTACACAACTTTCTTACATTTATCCAAATATACAATATCAGTCTCATCTAAACAGTGCGTGCATGCATTGTATCCCTTGTTTGTCTATCCTGATAGGTTACTAAGAGCAGGCCAATCATTGATTGTTACGAAAATCAATGCTCGTAGGTCAAATTCCTCCTTCTTGTGGTCATCCCACACACGTACACCGGTTTTGTGCCACAACTGTAAAAGTTCTTCGATTGATGGCCTTAGGTACACATCGATATTGTTGCCAGGTTGCTTTGGGCCTTGGATGAGCAGTGACATCATATTAAACTTATGCTTCATGCACAACCAAGGAGGAAGGTTATAGATACATAGAGTTACACACCACGTTCTATGACTGTAGCTCTACTCTCCAAAAGGATTCATTCCATCTTTACTTAGACCAACCTTAAGTTCCTTCGATCATCTGCAAAGCCCGAGTAATATCTCTCGACTTTTCTCCACTACGACCCATCGGCGGGGTGTTTGAACATCGAGTCTTTCTTGCGGTCTTATTTGTGCCATCAAAACAACTTGGCATGCTCCTTGTTTCTAAAAAAACGTTTGAACTGTGGTATTATAGGAGCATACCACATAACCTTGGCAGGAACCCTCTCCCTAGGTCGCTCGCCCTCAATATCACCAGGGTCATCTCATCTGATCTTATCTGCATGATGTAGTGCATCAGGCATTTATCTAAATTCTTTTACTCCTCATCGTGATAGAGGATGCGGTCATTAATGCATGCATGTATCTTCTGCACCTCTAATCCTAGAGGGAAGACAACCTTCTTTGCTTCGTACGCATTGGCAGGCAATTCATTATTCTTTGGAAGCTTACTCTTTATTATTTTCAGTATCTTCTCAAACCCCATGTCAAATATACCATTCTCTGCTTCCATTGCCGCAATTCCAGTGTGGTACTGAGCTTTGTGTTGTCATCTTTGAAATTTGGGTACAACATTTTTTTGTGATCCTATAACATGCGCTTCAACTTCAACTTCTCAGTTTCATTTCCGCATTCTCTATGTGCATCAACAATGGCCCGGTGAAGATCATCAACGAGCTCATCATCAGGCGCCTCTTTATCTTTAGCTTCACCAGTTATATCACTGTATTATCTCTGTGTCTAACCGTATTCAGGAAACATACGATGATAGTTGTCATCCTCCTCCTCCTCTTCTTCTTCTTCTTCTTCTTCTTCTTCTTCTTATTATTATTATTATTATTATTCATTGTCTCCCATCATAATCCCTCTTTCTCTATGCCTTGTCCAACAATTGTAGATGGGCATGAAACCGTGCTCAAGCAGGTGGGTGTGAAGGGTTCTCGAGGAAGAGTAATCCGTCTGATTCTGACATTTAACACATGGACAACACATAAAACCGTTACTTCTGTTTGCCTCAGCCACACTGATAAAATTATGAAGGCCCGCAATAAACTACTTGATCGTCGGTCACCGTACATCCATTGTTGGCTCATTTGCATTATATAATTAAGTTTATTAAAAAATCACATAACATCTAGATAAATGACCACTATATATCGACACATGCATTGTATCAATGAAAGATAAAAGGATTAAGTTGCATGCTAACCTCGATCAAGGAGGAAAGAAAGAGGAGAAATCTTAAGTGTGGCTAAGGCACTTGTGCATTTCATCGAGCACCTCTTGTGCATAGAGGGGAAAAACTAAGCAACATCACTTGTGCATGAGTGGGAAAAACAAACCACCTCACACAAGCATGTGGAGATGGGGTGCTATATATACATCATGGATCTTTAGTCCCGGTTCCTAGCAAAAACTAGGACTAAAGATCTATGCCAGCGGACACGTGTGTCCAGATACGTTTACACTACAAGAAATGTGGTAATTTTTGACCCTCCATATTGGTCACTTGATGGTCATTGTTCTCCATTTGTGACATTTTTGTGACCAAAAATAGTTGGTCAAAAGCTGAGAGTAACTAACGGACAATAAAGACATTTCCTATGTATTGGTCATAGACTACTATGACCAATATAGATGGTTTGGTCACTGATTATCTAGCATGTCCATGTAAGTCTTCCCACATGGCCGATCCTACGTGGCAAATCCATGACCAAATCAAAAGTTCGTTGATCAGATACAACCCAGTCCAATTCGGTGTTTTACATGGGCCGAGCCCAATAATTTCAACCTTTTTTACATAGCCTATTTGGCTATTTTTATTCCATTTTTATTTGGGCCTTGGCATTTTATGATTCATTTCAACATTGTATTAGAGAAACGCCTGGGCCGCTAGCCTAAGCCATGCCTAATCATGGTGAAAACTTGTAGCATCACCATAATGAGCATTCTATGAAGCATTCTCAATAAAAGCTATGCATATAGTAAATAAAAAGATCGCAAAGATGCTCATTGTCTGCTTGCCTTGTCATTTTGATCATGGGATCGCTCCTGTATAATGTGCAAGGGGTACCCCGTTGGCGGTTCTCTATGATATGCATGTATTTAAAATGACAAAAACTTTTAGGTAACCAAAGTTGAGTAGCATACGGTGCGGCCCTCGTACTCAAGGGACTTGGGATTTCCAGTTTATGGCTTGTCAAGCATACGATTCAGAGTGGACCTCACTTTCACCTTAACCATATGAAGATGCCTATGATAGGGGAAATGAGAGCTCAAAGCTAATGAGTACCTTCCTTTCAGCATTAGGAAGCCTTTCAAACTTTTCAAAACCTTTTCACTTCCATGTTGAGTCACCACTTATTCTATGAGAACCTTCTTGAGAGCATAGTTGGAATTCTTGTGTTTGTCTCAAAACTTGGTTAATTATGTCATGACTTTGATGCTTGTATCTCTGATATCTTTACTTCTAGTCCTCACTTGAACTTCAGAGGTGCCTTGGCATTTATATTGTGCTCTACAAATAAAGGCAAGAGAGATACCACTCTCTCGTACCTTACTATGAGCATTGCAATGTTGCTTATGTTTATGTTTCATGCTACTTATTATTATTGAGTTGGTTTCTCTTCATATCTTGCAATGACTATTGAGTAGAATTAGTTTCATACTCTTTATTATGAATAGTTTAAGCATCTACTCATGTGCTAAGAATATATACATCATAAGAAGTAAATGTGTTAGTGAAAGTTCTTTTATATCGCTTTCGGTTTTCAACTGAATTGCTTGAGGACAAGCAATAAGCTAAGCTTGGGAGGAGTTGATCGTCCAAAGCGTATCTACTTTCCCAACACTTTGCTATTATTTTCCTCTAAACTTGTGTGATTTGGATACAACTAACACGAATATGACTTTATTAGCGAAATTACCTTGATGTCTTGTTTTGTGTAGAAAATGAACTATCGGAAAAATCCGGAAAATATGCCAAAATTATATTTCACCGAAGATCCACGGAGCCGAAGGCGAGGCGGAGTAGGGGCACAGGGGCCCACACCCCAGCGCGGCCCACCACAGGCCACGCCTAGGGGGGGTGCAGCCACCCCAGGCACCCCCTCGGCCTCCCTCTGCTCCTATAAGTTGCCTTTTAACCTAAAAACCGAGGGGGGTTGATGAACCACAAGTGTAGGGGATCGCAACAGTCTTCGCGGGTAGCATTACCCAATTTATTGATTCGACACAAGGGAAGCCAAAGAATACTTGCAAGCCTTAACAACTGAGCTGTCAGTTCAGCTGCACTTGGAAATAGTTCTTGCTCACAGAAGTTTATCAGTAGCAACAGTTTGTAGTAGCAACAACAAAGAAACATCAACATCAACAGTGAAACATGAGCAATAGTAACAGTAACAGTAATAGTAGGATTCGAGTGCGGTAGGCATAGGGATGGATGGATGGGCGTTGCATGAACGAGTCTAAACATGTAACTTCAAGAACTAGGGAATTGCAAATAAATAATAACAAGCACCCAAGTACTAAACAATCCTAGGCATGTGGTCCATATATAGTCATACGTGCTTGCAATGAGAACTTGCACAACATCTTTTGTCCAGCCAGCCCGTGGCAGCGGGGCCTCTAGGGAAATACTGGCAATTAAGGTGCTCCTTTTAATAGAGCACCGGAGCAAAGCATTAACACTCCATGAACACATGTGATCCTCACACCACAACCATCCCCTCCGGTTGTCCCAATTATTTTCACTTTGGGGCCTTTGGATCCGGACAATGATATGTGTACACAACTTGCAGATAAGATCACAAACAATACTATCATAATGATTCAATAATAAGTTCAGATCTGAGATCATGGCACTCGGGCCCTAGTGACAAGCATTAATCACAACAAGTTGCAATAAAGTCAAATAGCACTAATAGATATACTAGGCACTATGCCCTAACAGATCTTATTCGATTACATTATAGAACTCATCCAAACCCTGCCATCCCCAAGCCTACAGTTGGGGATTACTCACTCATGGATGAGGGAAACATTGGTGGTTGATGGAGATGCGTTGGTGATGATGATGGCGATGATCCTCTCCAAATTCCCCGTCCTGGCTGGGTGCCAGAATGGAGTTTCTGGATCCGAATCTTGGTTTCTGGTGGCGGCGGTGGAGAGGAACCCTTTCTGGAAAACTATCGACCCCCCCTCTGTTTTTAGGTCAGAATGCAACTTATAGGCGCAGAGGGAGGCTGCCTAGGGTGGCGGACCTCCCAGTGCGCAGGTCATGGGCCGCGCACAGGTCTGGGCCCCCGAACCTCCTCTCTGTCTCCCCTTCTGGCTCCGTGGATCTTCTGGTGAGAAATATTTTTTGGCATATTTTCCGGGATTTTTTCTGATAGTTCATTTTCTGCACAAAACAAGACACCAAGGTAATTCTGATGAAAACAGCGTCCGTCTGTGTTAGTTGTATCCAAATCACACAAGTTTAGAGAAGAAACATAAGCAAAGTGTTCAAGAAAGTAGATACGTTTTGGACGTATCAACTCCCCCCAAGCTTAGCTTATTGCTTGTCCACAAGCAATTTAGTTGAAAACTGAGTGCGATAAAAGAACTTTCACGAACACTTTGCTTCATATGATGTATATATTCTCAGCACACAAGTAGATGGTTAGACAATTCATAATAAGAAGTATGCAACTAAGTATACTCAATAGTGATTGCAAACTATGAAGAGGAACCAACTCAATAATAATGAGTAGCATGAAACATAAACATAAGCAACATTACAATGCTCATAATAAGGTATGATAGAGTGGTATCTCGCTTGCCTCTGTTTGAAGAGCACAGTATAAATGCTGAGGCACCTCTGAAGTTCACATGAAGACTAGAGATAAAGATATCAGAGATACAAGCATCAAAGTCATGACATAATTAACCAAGTTTTGGAACAAACACAAAAATGACAACTATGCTCTCAAGAAGGTGCTCATAGAATAAGTGGTGACTCAACTAGGTTGTGAAAACGGTTTTGTGAAGGTTTGAAAGGCTTCCCAATGATGAAAGGAAGGTACTCATTAGCTTTGAGCTCTCATTGCCCCTATCATAGGCATCTTCATGTGGTTAAGGTGAAAGTGAGGTCCACTCTGAATCATATGCTTGATAGACCATAGACTGGAAATCCCAAGTCCCTTGAGTACGAGGGTCGCTCCGCATGCTACTCAACTTTGGTCACCTGAAAGTTCTTGTCATTGTAAATACATGCATATCATCGAGAACCGCCAATGGGGTACCCCTTGCCCATAACCAAAATGACAAGGCAAGCAGACAATGAGCATCTCAGTAATATTTTTATTTACCATATGCATAGCTTTTTATTGAGGACGCTTCATAGATGCTCATTATAGTGATGCTGCAAGTTTCCACCATGATTAAGCATGACTTAGGCTAGCGGCCCAGGCGTTTCTCTAACACAATGTATAAACTCCATGAACTAACAACTTCCCCTTTTATTTCACATGGCCGACATCCATAAACAAAAGAGCAAGGAATCAACTGGATGAAATATCCAAAAAGTGTTGAAAGCATTCCCCGTGACAGCACGGTTCTGCTGACTCCCAGTATATAATAAGCAAGCATATAACTTTCATGGACTAGTCACAATGGTTGATAATTATTAAGCGCAAGGAATAAAGTGTGCCATCAAGTTTGTGAGAGCTTTACTAACTGATGGGGATGTGCCTACCGGGGTATACCCAGCAGGACGTTTCCGACTGGCCCAAGAACTGGCGTGTGGGCCTGCAAGACGGCGACTGGATCGAAGCCGGCGTGGATCAAGCGGTTGGAGGTGAAGGCCCAGGCGAGTAGATAGGCCCGGTCGGATTAGGTTAAACAATGCAAAGCCTTAACTGATTCGGTTGAGATATGTAAACCTTAGGGAGGTGAGCCTATATAAACCTCCTGTGGGCGTGTAGAGATACGTTCCATCATACACCCAAGCGACTCGCCGCCTAGCCGCCGAGCTCGCCCATTGTACCACCTCCATAATACAATCTAGCAGGAGTAGGTCTTTACCCTCCGGGGGGCCGAACCTGGGTAAAACCCTGTGTCTCCGCCCTCATATCGCACCGTAGATGGCTGGCCGCCCTTGACCCTCGTTCTACTACTCGCTGCCGATTGCAGCATCTGCCGTGACCATTCCCACGACAGTGGCGCCCACCGTGGGGCCTGGCCGGTCTGGCCGGTGTTCTGCGGCGAGATCCAATCTGCCCATCAACGAGACGGTCGCCACCGGCCGCATGATAGCGATCGGCGAGATGCTCCAAATCTTGCCGAGCAGCTACGTCCCAGCGGCGTGACCCGTCACACACAGCGTGATCCTGCCGGTCGGCACGATCAGCCTCTTCGTCGGCCTCACCGACGTCATCGTCTCGGAGGACTCGGCTCGCATCCGCGAGTCGCCGCCACGCGATCGGCTCTCCGAGAGCCAGATCCGCACGATCCATCGCCTCGCCTCCGAGTACAACTCGGCCCATAGCAACGTGGCCAAAAACTCAGCGGCCGCAGAAGACGCGGCCCTCAACGACGACGCCGACTCGGCGACCCCGGCGTCACTCGCCGGATCCATCACCGCGGCTTCACCTGCGGGCTCCATCACCCAGGTCTCCAACGTGGGATACTTCGAGGACCCCTCCATCCTCGGGATCTTCGACTTCGACTCCGGGTCGGAAAACTCCGCCGACCTCCGCGACGGAACCGGTCGCCACGCTGCGACCTACATGGCGACCGGCACTGAGCCGCCGGAGGACCCCTTCTCCACCCCAATCCCTCCTAATGCCACGGCGGCGGGCGAGAACTCCGCTGGCTGGCGGAGGCGGTGCGCAGAGCAAGCGGCGAAAAATTTCGCCTCGGCAGGTGGCGCAGGAGCTATCGCGCTACCAGCAGCGGATCGGTCGCGCTGAACCCCACCGTTCGGCGCCTGAACCGACGGCAACGATCCGGCCAGCGTGGCGGCGCGATCTGATAACGCGCCACCGGGAGAAGCGCCGGCCCCGCCAGGTCGACGGCGATGGGCTCCACCACCACCCAACCGCACACCTCCGAGGACCAGCCGCGGATAGTAGTCTCCTCACGGAAGCGAGGCAACGGCCTCCACTGTTGTCCACCCGATGGACAACCTGCGTGGCGAGCGGCGGCCGACAACATCACGGCCACGCGGCGGCGCCCTACAGATCCAGTACATCAGGGCCCTGCTCGCAAAGGCCGTCGAGCAGCAAAACACGGGCGCCGACTCGCAGGGTCGAGTGTACTCGCGTTCTTCGGGAAGCAGAGCGGCCTCAAGCGGCCGCCCAATGGCAGCAAACACCCTCAACTGCCGCCACGAGCCACTGCAGCTCCAACACCGACCCACGAACACGGCACTCTCCTGCGACCCCGGCCAGCGACCAACCGTCGCGCCAGCGGTCAACCTATCGGCCCGCACCACATCATCAACAACCAAAGCTGGCGCCGCCCACCCGACGACCTGCGACACACCTATCCAATCGCGACGGCGAGCCCATGGGGTCGCTCAGTCGACTCGGTCCCAAGTGCTTCGGACCAATGATCCGAGGCGAGAAGTACCCGCCAAACTTCAAGGCGCCGAAGGAGATAGAAAAGTACGACCCCTCGTACGACCCCGCCGTCTGGCTCGATACATACCTCATGGCGATGGGGATCGCAGGCCACACCGACCTGCTAGCCGCCCGTTACCTCCCCCTGATGATGGAGGGGACGTGCAGGCAGTGGATCAACACCCTCCCCCAGGATAGTATCGACTCCTGGGAGGAGATGCGCGACGCCTTCGTCAGGCACCTTGGTGCTCCTACACGCCACCAACATCGAGGACACAGGCGATCGTCCGGGGACCCCCAGTCGACCATAGCTGGGTCCAACGGTGGCAAGAACTCTGGTACAACGCGGTCGGCATCCACCCGGACACCGCGATCCATTGCTTCAAGACCTCGTGCCGCTAGAAGCCCCTGGTTTCCAAGCTCAAGCGACACTCTCTCACACTCGACAACATACCGGACCTCCTCGAGATCGCCAAACGGTACGCGGAGGAAGATCCAAACCAGGAAACCGATGACGAGTCGGGAGGTCAACGCCGCCTGCGGCGGCGACAGCGGACGACGGTCCGACCTACGCTACAACAACACTCGCCTCACCGGCAAGCGTAGTGACGGCGAGTCGACTTCGCCATGGGCATGCATACTGCGAGCCCAAGAGCTTCCTCCGTGACGGAGGACAACGCCGCGACGGCGGCAACTACAAGACCAAGCCAAGGTTCGACCCCGCGGCCCTCCTTAACCAACCTTGTGCGTTTCATAGCAGGGAAGGAAAGCCCGCAACACACACAACCACCGACTGCCACACCCTCAGGGAGATCGAGAAGGCACGGCGAGCACGGGAGGACCCCGACAACGACCCGCCAAACGGCGGAAAATTCGGCAAAGTGGCCGGCTCGCTCCATACCTTCACAGGATTCAACACGAAGCGCGAGAAGAAGGTCATCGCCCGCGCCGTCGCCGTCAACGCGGTGGCTCAGGTGGACGTTCCCCAGTTCCTCAACTGGTCGGAGCAGCCCATCACCTGGAGCCGCCAGGACCACTCGCCACGCATCGAGTACCCAGGCCGAGTCTCCCTGGTGGTCAAGCCTAAGGTCGGCGACTACTGGCTCCCCAAGACATTGATGGACGACAGCAGCTCCATCAACATCCTGTACCTGGACACCTTTAGGCGGTTGCGGCTCCCGCAGTCGATGATCGAGACAACCCACACCACGTTCCATGGCATCGTCCCCGGTCGGAAGGCGTACCCGATCGGCAAGGTCACGCTGCCAGTCACCTTAGGCACACCAGCAAACTTCCGCACCGAGCGGATCGTCTTCGAGCTGATGCCCTTCGACAGCCCCTACCACTGCATCCTGGGGCCTCCAGGCATTCGCCAAGTTCATGGCAGCGCCACACTACGACTACAACGCGATGAAGCTCCCCGGGCCGTGCGGCGTCATCACCATCAACGGCGACCCCGACATGGCCGCCGAGTGCGAGGCCAAAGGATCCGAACTCGCCGATGCCGTTATCGCGGCAGAAACCAATCACGCCGATGAGCTCGCCAAGTACGCGAGCGGGGTAAACAACGATGACCCCACCATACTCAAGAAGCCTAACTCGGAGGGCGCAAACACCTCAACCTTCGAGGCAACGACACACACCCGCACCGTCGAGCTGGTCCCAGGCGACTCCAGCCAGACGGTGACGATCGGGATGGGCATGACCCCAGCCTAGGAAGGCGCGCTCATCGAGTTCCTTCGTGAGAACAGGGACATCTTCGCATGGAAGCCCGCTGACATGCCTGGTGTCCCTAGGGAGCTCGCTGAGCACAAGCTAAACGCCGACCCCAAAGTGCGACTCGTCAAACAGTCGCTGCGGCCCTTTAATGAAGAGCGCCGCTGAGCCATCGCCGAGGAGGTGCAGCGTCTACTCGCTGCAGGCTTCATCCGACCAATCAAGTACTCCAAGTGGCTGGCAAACCCAGTCCTGGTCGAAAAGAAGAACGGGACCTGGAGGATGTGTATCGACTACACACTTGAACAACGCCTTCCCAAAGGAGCAGTTCGTCCTCCCGCGGATCGACCAAATAATCGATTCCACCGCGGGCTCGGAGTCGCTATATTTCCTCGACGCCTACTCTGGGTACAACCAGATCAAAATGGCTGTCGAGGACGAGGAGAAGACGGCGTTCATCACGCCATTCGGAGCCTTCTGCTACACCGCCATGACCTTCGGCCTCAAACGCGGGGCGACCAACCAGCGGTGCATGCAAGAGTGCCTCGCGAGCCAAATTGGCCGCAACATCCATGACTACATCGATGGCGTGGTCGTGAAATCCGCTCGCCAGGGTGACCTACTCGCCGACCTAGCGGAAGCGTTCGGCAACGTGAGAAAATACAAGATAAAAGCTTAACCGGGCAGTAAATGCACCTTGATTGTACCAGCAGGACAACTCTTTGGGTGCGTTGTCTCCAAGCGAGGATCGGCGAACCCCACCAAGATCGACACGATCGCCCGACTCGGCAAACCGAGTGCTGCGCGGCGACGTCAAAAGCTGGCGGGCGGTAGCGGCTTTAGTCGCTTCATCCCCGCAGGTGAAAAGCGATGCCCTATACCGCTGATGCAAGAACCCCACCTTCCGATTGGGACAAGGAGGCGGATGGCGCGCTTCGCGACCTCAAGAAGGTGCTACTCGTCGCACCGCTACTCGCCGCCCCCGCCGACAAAGAACCCATGTTGGTTTACGTCGCGGCTTCTGAGCGTCGTCAGCGCCGTCATGGTCGTCGGCGACGGAGGAAGGAAAGGCGCCCGATCAGCGGCGGTGTACAACATCAGCGAGGTCCTCACCGAGTCGTGCCAGCGATACCCGATACCAAAAGCTGGTATCGCTGTCTTGAGCTCGATGGCGCTGCGCACTACTTCCAGGAGCACCCGATCACGGTCGTCTCCTCAGTACCACTGCAGGACATCATCCGCAACCGCGAGGCGACCGGGCGGGTCGCCAAGTGGGCCGTCGAGATCGGCGTCCACAACATCAAATACGAGCCATGAAAAGCGATCAAGTCGCAGGCCCTATCGGACTTCATCGTCGACTGGGAAGAGGCCCAGCAGCCAAAGAAGCTGCCATACCTCCATTACTGGAGCCTGCACTTCGACGGCTCCAAGAACGCGGACGGCGCAGGCGCAGGGATCGTGCTAACTTCACCGAAGGGCGACAAGCTCCGCTATGTCCTCTGCCTCGACTTCACACCCTGCACCAACAACATGGCGGTCTGAGGCCTTACTCCACGGCATGCGAGCTGCCAGGGAGATGAATGTCAACCGCCTACGCTGCTACGGAGACTCCGACCTCGTCGCTGGGCAAGTCGCTGGCACCTGCGACGCCGTCTCCCCCACCATGGCGGCGTACCGCCAAGCAGTGGAAAAGCTGGGCGGACACTTCGCAGGCTACTCCGTCGAGTAGATCGACATGCGAAAGAACGAGGAGGCCGATGCACTCTCTCGCATTGGGTCGGCTCGACTCGCACCACCCGCCGGCGTCTTCCTGGACACAATCACCAAGCCATCAGTCTCTCCCCCGAGGGAGATCGACATCGGAGTCCCGTTACAACCGGAGGCAGCCCTGGTCGCTTTTCGTCACCGAGCGACGACGGACCAAGCCCTCGTCGCCTACACAGGCGGCACCTTCCGGCGAGCAGAACAGACGCTCGGATGATCGCACGCCGATGCAAGTCCTACACCATCATCGACGGCGAGCTCCACAAGCGCAACGTCACCGGTGTGTTCCAACGCTGCGTCCAACCCGCCGAAGGACGCAAGATCCTCCACGACATCCACTCCGGCGACTGCGGCCACCACGCCGACGCCCGCTCTCTAGTCGCCAAGGCTATGCGGCATGGCTTTTACTGGCCCACCGCACACTCCGATGCCGTCGACATTGTCCAGTGGTGCGCCGGGTGCTAGAAGTACGCCAACCAGACGCACGTGCCGAGCTCAGCGCTCAAGACAATCCCCATCACCTGGACATTCGCCGTATGGGGCATGGACATGGTAGGTCCCTTCAAGAAGGCTCCCTCCGGCTACACCCACCTCCTGGTCGCGGTCGACAAATTCACAAAGTGGGTGGAGGCCAAGCCAGTCCGGAAATGCGATGGGAAGACCACCACTAAATTCCTACTCGAGCTCATATATCGCTACGGGTTCCCAAACAGCATCATCACGGACAACGACACCAACTTCGCCAAAGGAGCCATGGCCGAATTCTGCGAGGAACACCACATCCGGCTCGACCTCGCATCGGTCGCCCACCCGGAATCCAACGGCCAGGCGGAACGGGCCAATCAAATCATCCTCCACGGCCTGAAGCCGCGACTCCAAGTATCACTCGAGCGCACCGCCGGGTGCTGTGTTGAGGAGCTACCCTCCGTCATCTGGGGCATCCGCACCTCGGTCAACAGGTCGACAGGATTCACCCCCTTCTTCATGGTGTACGGCGCCGAGGCATTAATGCCCACCGACCTTGAGCACGACTCGCCAAGGGTCGTCCACTACACGGAGGCTGCGAACGAACTCGCATGACAGAATGGAGTCGATCAACTCGACGAGGCACGCGACCTAGCTCGCTCGCGCACCGCCATCTACCAACAAGGACTCCTCCGCTACCACAGCCGACGGGTGAAAACTCGCACCTTCCAAGAAGGCGACCTAGTGCTGCGCCTCATCCAGGACAAGAAGGGCACGCACAAGCTTTCCCCTCCATGGGAGGGACCATTCGCCATCGGGCGTGTACTCGGCAACGACGCCTACTACCTCATCGACGTCCGCGGGGACGGCAAACTCGACGTCAAGCGACCATGGAATGTAAACCTCCTACGGAAGTTCTATTCCTAGAACGCCACATATGTACTCTCCAATTGCTATGAAATAAAAAGAATTGTTTACCGCAAACTGCGCCTACTCTCCGTGCCTTGTGCCACTCGCACTCGTAATAACAGCGTCAAGCTAACCGCAGAAGTCAACCTTTGGTAAAGCGATCGGCACGGCCAAGTAGTGCGATGCAAAAGCACTGAGTCACCTCAGGTTTTGCATCGTCCACGAAAAACGCCTACCCGGAGCCCCATTGGAGTCGCCTAGCCCGACTGGCTCTACGAGCCAAGACAACTGCCTTCGCTTCTCACAGCGACCACGATCCTCCGCATCCTCGACATAGCGACTCGAACGGCCACGTACCACGCTCGGGGACTGACGACCAGTTCAGCGCGAGCGGCTCGGGAAAACGCCAAGTATGAGAGCATGCCCAGGACTCGCCATGCGACTGACCCAACGGGCCAGGCAGGAGTGATGCGCTCAAACCAACGCGCCAAGTCCTCACCCACCCTCGAGTCGCGCCTAGAACAACCAAGTACCACGCTCGGGGACTCGGCCACCCGACCTCGTTCGCGCAAGGGAAAACGGTGAAGTACAGAGCGCTCAAGGGAGTCGCCTAGCGACTGGCTCTTCGAGTCCGGGCGAGTCGACCACAATAACAAAACACTCACAAACCACAAACACATCATACACGAGGTAAACCCCACAAAAGGACGGACGCGCTCGAGGAATCGTTCAAACCTCAATTGGAACACATATGACAAATCACAAAACAAACATGATATCACATTACGAGCATGTTGCAATTGTCTCAGAATACAAAATATGCCGAAACGGCAGATCTGCTACTAACGCCCCAGGGCAACCTACTCTACTCCGCAGGCTTCGACGACGACTCGCCAGCACCCTTGCGATTGCGGATGAACGGCGTGTACGGGTTTGACGGGTACGTCGTCAGCTCACCCGCCATCGCCACGCGGAAGGGCTGCTCGACCTTGAAGTCCCGGTGCTGCGGCTCGGGGTCGTTGGGCACGACGACCGTTTCCTGGTAAGGAAGGAGGTCGCCCATCGCCCAGACGCGCTCGGAGTACACCGCGGCACGACCCGTCAACTTGAGCACCTCAGAGATCTCCACCTCGCCAGTCGACGACGGGTAGACACTCGTCACATCGTCCAAATCGAAGTCTTCCGGAAAATGAGCAAGCCCAAGGCTAAGCGCCGTCGCCGCTCCACGCCAAAACGCCGATCGCGTCATGAACTCAACGACCGAAGGAGCCTTCTCCAAGTACTTCCACACCTCGATGAGGTCGCTGGGAATTACTTCTGTGGGCGATATCTCCTGGAGGTAGGCTCGGATGCATGTCGCCGACAACGTCGCCGAGTCAACGAGCGTGGCCACGCATTGCTGCGCGTCGAACGAGCTCGCCTCTTCCGCGCTATCAATGATGCGACCTGCGGATAGAAGATAACAATGAATACATCGGATATTACGAAAAGACACATGCAATAGGCAGACAAACTCACCAATCAAGGGGCGGGAGAGATCCGTGATGAAGCTCTGAAGAGAAGTATAGTCGTCCTGAAGCCCAGCAACAAGGGCGTCAGAAACTTTACGCTCTTCCGCGACGGCCGTAACGGCGGCCTTGGCTCGACCATCCGCCGAACTCGCCTCCTCTTTCGCCTCCCTCAGCTCGTGCTCGAGCTCGGCGATCCGCTTCTCAGCCAAGCTCAACGCCGATTGAGCCGTTGCCAACTCACCCGCGGGGACAAGTCCCTGGCGAGCCTCTTCTGCCTTGGCAGCGCACGAAGCCCTTATTCGCCTCTTGGACGGCGGCCAGTTCCTTCTCCGCGCGGCGTTTCGCTGCCAATCGGTCAGCTGATTCACGTTGCAGACCCTGCACACAATTCAAACAGTTAACCAAAGTGAAATCCTAAGTGTCCACCCGCTGAAATTCAGCGAGTGCGCACTCGGAGACTGGCAATCAAGAAATACTAAGTGCCCACCCGCTGAAATTCAGCGAGTCCGCACTCGAGGACTGGCAATCAAGAAATCCTAAGTGTCCGCCCGCTGAAATTCAGCGAGTGCGCACTCGGGGACTGGCAATCAAGAAATCCTAAGTGCCCACCCGCTGAAATTCAGCGAGTGCGCACTCGGGGACTGGAAATCAAGAAATCCTAAGTGCCCACCTGCTGAAATTCAGCGAGTGTACACTCGGGGACTGGCAATCAAGAAATCCTAAGTGCCCACCCGCTGAAATTCAGCGAGTGCGCACTCGGGGACTGGACGCGAAAAATAACAACAAGACACTAAAAGAATCAGACCGCTGCAATTCACCGGCCTGATCCTCGGGGACTGGACATACCTGGATGGCTGCGCCAAGCATGCCGTGAAGTTGTATCGCATCCATGGACGCGAGAAGAGCCGGCGTGTGCCCACGACGCTGCTCGACCTCCGCGTCAGCGACCCCAGGTGCACGGCTCGAGGGCGAGGTCCCACTCGCTGCAGCCGCCTTGGTCATGAAGCGCGGGAACGTGGCGATGGAGGCACCGGCACCAAAGGAGACCGGCTCGGTCACCCCAGGTGAGGGAGCACCCTCCTTCGTGGGTACGGCCGCCTCTATTGCGGGTTCATTCGGCGCGACCGCCGTGTCGTTGGAGATCGTGACGATATCGTCGCCCTTGGCCTTCTTGGCGCCATCCGCAGGAACGACGACTTCGTCCGCCTTCCTCTTGCGGGAAGGATCCTCCTCACTGACGACGGGTGGCACCTTAGACACGGTCGGGTATCCTATCTTCTTCGCTCCGGTCCTGTAAATCGATCGCGTGAGCGAAATAATTCAAGCTGCTATGAAAGACAAAAGTAGGTGAGCGAACTCACTTGGCAACCGGAATGAAGCGTAGCCCCGTGCGGATGCCGGCCGGCTTCTCCAGTTCGGGGCCCAGTCGGCGGCTGAGGCCCATCTCCAGGACGTCGCGTGCCCAAGACACGGACGGCTTCTTCGTGGTCGAGGCTGCAACGGGAGCCTCTGGGACATCTTCAGCAGGGGCTTCCCTGCGAGGTGAAGCCGCCGCGGCCGGAGCGGCCCCTAGCCCAGAAATTGAGGCGAATGGCGGAGGCATCGAGGCCAGTGGCACTTCGAAAGCAGGCGTGTCCAGCGCGGCTGCCGTCGGCAGTGCCTCGTCCTTGGCCGGGCTGGGGGCGTCGGAGCCGCTCGCCGAGTGCGGTGGCGAGGCCGGCCTCATCGGCCTCGTTTTCTTCTTCTGAGGAGACTTTGCCTCCTTCTCCTTCTTCGTCTTCTTCTTCGACGGAGTGGCCTGGCGGCGCGAGGTGGTCTCCGGAAGTTCATCATCGTCATCGTGACGCTCGAGGCTTTTACTCGCCTCAAGCTCACGCTGACGCTGCCCGCGGGTCTTGCGGACCAGCGGGGCGACCTCCTCCTCGGACTCGTCATCGCCGTTGCTCTCGTCGCTCCCGGAATCGCCCTTGGCGGGAGGCGATTCGCCCATGTCCTGGACGGACGAGCTCGAATTCTCGTCGTCTGCAGGCGGGAGCCATCCTTCCACCACTTGGAATAGCTGCAATGAACACAAAATGAAGTTAGAATGACCGCGACTGCAAAAACTGCGACTGCGAATGATGCGAGGTGACTTACCGTTGGGGCTGGATGCTTCGCGGTGTAGGGGGCGACCCCAGCCTTTGCGTCCAGGTACACCGCCTGGGTGATCTTCTTCAGTGCTGGGGTGTAGTCCTCGAGCTTCCACTCGGCAAGGCAGGACTTCGTCGAGTCCTCCCGGCCCGTGTACTGGTACATGTAGTGGTCGCGCCGAGCCAGAGGGACGAGCCGCGGCCCGAGCCAGATGGTTTGAAGCATTTCGTCCACGACCATCCGCTGGTCGCTGGGGAGCTTGCCGACTTGAATACGGACCGGTTGGCGGAGTATCATGGAATCGCCGTCTCACCCTCCAGGGTCGCCTCGGCAACATAGAACCAAGATTTCTTCCAGTCGCTCGCCGCCTTGGCGGGCAGCATCAAGTCAAAGAACGAAGCCTTCGACTTCAGCTGGAAAGTTAAGCCGCCCGCGGCAAGCATTGGACCGCCCACTTCCTCGCGGCTGATCCGTCCGTTGAACAGATCTTGCCATAGAGGGAAGTAGGGCCGGCAGCCCAAGTAGCACTCGCAGAACGCCACGAAGATGGCAAGCTGCTCGATGCTGTGTGGACCCAGGTCCGACGGTTGGATCCCGTAGTAAGCGCAGAAGCGCCGGAAGAACAGGGACATGGGGAATCCTAGCCCCCGTTCTAGGTGGCTGGTGAAGCAGATGAACTCCCCCTCGTGCGGATTCGGGGTCACCTCTCCAGCCGCGGGGATGCGCCAACAGCCGGCACGCAGGATCCCGTCCTCCTCAAAGGAAGCCAGTTGCGCCCTCGTACACTTAGATCTACCCCAAGGTTAGGTGGAGAGGGCCATGGCGGAAGGATTTGTGGGGGGTTGGAGGATTTCAGGTCGGCTGGATCGCGATGCGAAGGAAGGCGATAATGCGCGCAATCGGAGGAAATGGCGAGAAGATGTTTCTCTGATCGCCTTCCATTCCCCTTATATAGCGGTTATTACCCGCCAAATCAGGGAGCCGTTACTATGCGGTGATTACGCCAAAAGTTACCGTTGGATTACCCCAACGGCTAGTTTGACCACGTTTAACGGTCCAACTTCAGCCACTCGGCTCGCCGACCTGATCACTATGACAGTGTTTACCGACCATTCGCCAAAGCTGCGACCTGGATGACTGGTTTTCTCCTTTATACAGGAGCCCACCGACGATTCGACTGGATGTCTACTCTGAAGCCGCATACTCCGACTGCCAGCAGCCACCTGCGCCTAATCGACGACGGCCTCGGGGACTACTGATGGGGATGTGCCTACCGGGGTATACCCAGCAGGACGTTTCCGACTGGCCCAAGAACTGGCAAGTGGGCCTGCAAGACGGCGACTGGATCGAAGCCCGGCGTGGATCCAAGCGACTGGAAGCTGAAGGCCCAGGTGAGTAGATAGGCCCAGTCGGATTAGGTTCAACAAGTACCGAAGCCTTAACTGATTCGGTTGAGATATGTAAACCTTAGGGGAGGTGAGCCTATATAAACCTCCCCGCGGGGCGTGTAGAGATACGTTCCACCATACACCCAAGCGACTCGCCGCCTAGCCGCCGAGCTCGCCCATTGTACCACCTCCATAATACAATCTAGCAGGAGTAGGTCTTTACCCTCCGGGGGGGCGAACCTGGGTAAAACCCTGTGTCTCCGCCCTCATATCGCACCGCAGATGGTTGGCCGCCCTTGCCCCTCGTTCTACTACTCGCTGCCGATTGCATCATCTGCCGTGACCATTCCCACGACACTAACTAACATTCTCAAAACAGACAAACATTTTATTTTGGAAGAAAACATGGCATATATAATATACACTGAAGTAGCAAATGATGCTAATAGGTAGATATGGTAGACACAGCTGGCAATATTCACTACTGCAGAAAGGCTTATAGCCTCCAGGTGGTTAGTGACGGGCAAAACTATGTCTGTCACTAGTAAGTATTCCTAGTGACGGGCAAGAATAAGTCTGTCACTAGTACGAAACGCTAGTGACAGACACATACAATTGACTGTCACTAATACCTTGCCTGTCACTAAGAATACTATGAGTAGTGATAGGTCCAACATCGGCCAATCACTAGTATTTTTTGTGAGGACAGATTAAAAAGAACAATTTATTAGTGATAGGCATTTATAAAAGTCTGTCATCGATAATGTCATTTTTTTTTCTGCCAGCCAACCTGACCAGACTTACCATCGCATGGCTCTGGACCAGCCCACCCGTGCGCCTACTCCGCTGTCTAGCCCACTCGCGGGACTCCTCTCGCTGGCTGGCCAGCCCACCCACTCGCCTCCTCTCCATGTCCGACCCACTCAGGCAAGCAACCTCTCCCTAGATTGCGCTCGGTCGACAACATGAAATAGATTCTCGTTCGTCAAAGTTCCGTTATCTAGTCTAGACTAATCTATCTCCATTAATATAAAATGGTCTGGACCCACAAATCCACTACTCCCTCTATTTAGAAATATAAGATATTTTAGTTTTGTGAATCAAATGTATCTAGACGTCTTTTAACGTATAGGTTTGTAGATGTTCGAAGTGAACCTATACATTAAAAATGGTTTTTAGATGCACTAAAAGGATTTTAGATATATTTATTTCACATAGCTAAACTGTCTTATATTTGTGAACCGAGGGAGTACATCTCAACCATGTAATCATCAAAATAAGTGTTTTAGATTAGCTTCAACGCATGATTAGACAGATGCCTAGACCACACACGCACGCACAGACCATGGACGCTCGTCAACATATTGAGTCTTTACTATTATTTTCAAAGCTGCGAGTGCCTGGTGTCACACTTCAAGAAATTACAACGAATATGCCACCGCAACCCCTCCTCCAAAAAAATCTATCGACGTGCTACAACAGTCCCAACAAACTTATCTTATCCTAACAAATTTTATAACAACCTTATCTTAATACTACTAAAACCGGGCGTTCAATTGTAGTCGTACCCACAAGCTAAACTAAACCCTCCAACAATCGACGCGCAACTACCATCGTGCCGCCTGGTGATTCCCCTCGCCATCGTAACCTCCCACACCCACAAATCTCCCTATCGCCGGTTACCCCGAGCCTAGCCGCCAAGATCAGCTTCGTCCTGCTGCAGTCCCGGCCGTGGGCGGGGCCGTCGGAGAGTCAGCATTGCGGTGTGGATGAGGACGAGGAGATGGACATGGGCGGAGGCGGCGCTGTCGAGGCCCCCGCTGGTTCCTTCGTCTCTCGCTCCACCGCGACATGGCTACCGGGCTCGGGCCCCTCCCCGACCTCCACTGCATGTTTGCCTCCTCATGCCGGCATCGACGCCGCCACGACGACCTCGTTGGTCCAGCAAGTCGCCTCCGGTCTCTACCTCTCGCTCTCGCGTATCCGTCTCCGCTGCACAAGGCCGCGTTGGAGGTCGAGGTGGCCTTGAGCTGGCATCGGTGGTCAGAGCGTCCTGGAGGCACCGGAGGTCGAAGACGGGTAGCAGTGGAGCACACGCACGGGGCCAGCGATTGTGCCCTGGAAGTCGAAGGAGAGGACGCGGCTCTGGGTGAGGGGCGATGGGGGAACGACGACACTTGGGAGGGTGAGGTGATCGAGCGGGAGGCGCGCGACGGGGTGAGCTCGCAGGGAAGAGGGTCCCGTCGGGGGTTGAAGTGGGGAACCGGGGAAAGCTTCGCATCCCGACTTCCAGGTTCTCTGCCACCATCCGTGTGGATCCAGAATTCAGTATTTTTCATTGTTCAAAGCCTTCCCTTGGTTGCATGGAAGTGTACATCTGTACATGCCACAATATATTGCATATGTATGAATTATGGTTATATAGTATCAGTGATTTTCCATTTGTAAGCTTTCATGTATAAAATGAACGCTACTTATGTAACCTAATTAAACTATTTACAGGAACGTTTAGAGGCAGAATCAACGATCTACCTTTGACACAAGTTGCAGAGTATAAGAAATCATCGAAAACTGGATCTTTCACTATGTTATCCTGCTCACTTGGTTAAATTCTGATGCAGCTGCATACAGGTAGGGAAATTACTGAGGATTTTGTATTTTTTGATCACTTTCTTTGACCAAAAGATCTTCTGTCCTAACACATGCATTGTCAAATAAAAGAGTTAAGCACACATTTTAGTTTGACACAAGCGACCGCCCATAAAAGATAAAACAGCTTACACAACGTGGTGTTTTAAGTGAGTCAAAACAATCAACAGAGGACTCATCCACGTGTAATAAGAGCAATCCGTATGTTCTGGATCCGTCATTTAATATTCTTTTTATTGGGAATTTTGGCTGCACTTGGTTCAAGCAATGGCTCTTAATTTTTGTTGCTGGTGTCTTGTGAGTTCATGAACAAAATTTATGGTTGTACTCGATATACATGGTTTTTGGTTCATTTACTTGGTATAAACATACCTCATTGTATATCGGTCCTAAGGATTGGAGGTACACTTAGTTTGAGATCGGTTTTCTTAGTACTAGCTTCAGTTCATGGAGGCATGCTATTTTTAGGTGCTGCTTAACTGTATATTGTCACAGTTTACCGTACTACACCATGTCCGATTCCGCTGATGGAGATTGGTCACTAGGTATTAGAACTTTTCTGGTTAATTGCGAAAATGTACAACTTTGACAATTTGCTTATATAGGATACACTGAAGTCACCACCGTCTGAGCACAGGACCATGAAGAAGGCATCAATGTATGGAATTGGAGCCACCATTGTATTCTATATCTCTGTTGGTTGGGCCGAATATGCTGCATTTGGTTCAGATGCTCCCGGCAACATCCCAACGGCGCCGGATTAGGGCCATTATGGCTTGTTGACATTGCTAACATGTGCCTTGTCCTCCACATCATTGGGGCATATATCAGGTCAGCACATCAGTTAGAAATTCTGAATTTCATTTTGCATGCAATTAAGGAGTGGCATGTGGTCCGTGGAGCATGGCCTATGGGCAGGGAGTGAGTGGATCTGCAACGAGGGAGGGTGTTGAGCTAATGGCTGGTGGCTCTCGTGAAAGGGCATTGTGGATGCGGCATGATGGTGTGAGCAAAGTCGTCGGAAAGCGAGTGTTTTGTTGAGGGAAAGAAAGTGAAGGATGTTATAGCGACGATCTCTTTTAATATTCGGATTTTTCAGCAAAATCATATATACGCGAGCAACAAGGACCGAACCAAACAAATAAGAAAAGGGGGTAAAATTATAATGTAGTATATCTAAACTCCGTTGCGAAGCACGGGTATTTAACTAGTAGTACTAAAAATAAATCTCTCTTTCTCAAAAAAGAAAGCCCACAACTCACTCCCCGTAGAAATTGCAGAACTGCTGCGCGCCGCCGCCGCGGAGCACACCCTCCCCCCCCCTCACTAGCCTCCGCCGCTGCCGCAAAGCACCCCCGTCCCAGGCGCCAACGCCGCCGCAGAGTTCCCTCGCACTAGACGCCACCGCCACAGAGCACCCCCACGCCAAACGCCTCCGCCGTCCCAGAGCACCCTAGATCCAGCCGCCGCCGCCGCAGAGCCCCTCACGCTAGAGGTCGCCGCCGCAGAGCACATCATGACCTTGGCTGCCAAGCTGCACGCCAGGTCTCTGCACGAGAAACGCCGCACTGTAGAAGTAGTCCGTCTACGCCCATCTCGGGCGCGTTCGTCTCCCTAAGCCACGAAGGTGCATGAACCAAGGTAGATTAATATATGAGGTGCGTTTCATTACTTTGCTTGTTGAATGCCCTATAGATTACATCATGGTATAGTGTAGATCGTTTAATTTGATTTTTGTTTTAAGTTGATGGACCATGAAATAGCAGTAGCCTCCACACGGAAAACTTCACATCAAGTATTGCACCCGTGGTATCAAACTCAATGGATGACAATCAGGAAAGGTTGCAATCTGATAATGCTATACCTGATGGTAGTTTATTTGCCAATGGGATACAACAATTCATTCAATGTCTTGCATGAGTTTTTCTGTTTCATAGAGTGATAGAAGCATATGGGGTTAGCTTTAGTCGAAGCATTTGATTTAGTAGGATTGCTTTTTTGAGGTAATATAGGAGACTGGAAAGTTCCATTCTTCAGATCCAACTGGTTGACAAAAAGTTATGTTTCTGTAGATATACTCAGAAATAACTAAATGACATTACAAGAATGGACATTTTTTATAGGTTTGTTTCGGGAAGTACCATTCCCTATGGATTTTATGCATTTTAGGGAAGTTGTCTGAGTACAAGTTAATGTGAGTGTCTGTTGATAACCAAAACATCCAAAGACTATATTATGATGTACATATACTTGAGTAAGAGTATGAGTGTTGCTATGCACACAACAAATTCAAGACGATTTGCACACGACGTTGCAGCCGTCCATGCATCAAGCAAAGGGAAAGAAGTCAGCTGATATTGCATCGTATGGAAATCGTGCAAGTCCTTGTCGTGTGTAGAGTTGTTTCGTAAGAGTATTACCTCGTCCCAATAATGGTAGAATTAACTATTATTCGTGCCCTACCCGCGGACTCCCTTTGAGATAAAACATGGTTAGACGTCTAACCATCCCATGCCTAATCCACTCCGGCTACCAGTTGTCCAAAAAATAACTCCAGGTTATCCGCATGCCCCTCGCACTCTAATGTCCCCCACGCTGATGCCACGATTTGGGGCAAAGTAACGCCCCCATGCCGATGCTGCGATACTGCACGTCGCCTTGCCGCCTCCACACATGCTGCCGCAACTGATGCCTCTAACGTTGCCGCCACCGACGCCGCATTGCACCTGTCGTTCGTCTATCTTGTGAAGACCACGACCAGGTGAGTATCACCGAGCCGCACATCCAAATCTTCACAATTGTTGTTGTTTCGATCTATTCCCGTTTTTCATTCCCGCCACTCAGCGAATTCTGGCAAATGAACCCAACGTAGGAATTGGTATGCTCACTAAGTTTTGCTCCAACTGACATGTATCTGTATTAAACAACGGACAAAAAATTAGTCTCTCTTGGAGATGGAGTTAATCATTTCTTTTCTTCTTATTTAATCAATTATGTGCTCGATGTTGATTTTATACTCTCACTGGAGAGAAAATTGAATTTGCATTGTGCTGGTGATAATGACTTACGATTTTGTTCATGTAAATATTTCTATAGATCTTATAAAATTGTTCAGTAATGATTTTGTTCGTGTGCGTCCTAATTTCAGTTTGCTGGAGGAAACAAATGTGCCACTGATGTATGAGAGATGAATGTATCAGGTATTTTCCTTTCTAAGGAGTGTATCAAAGAGTTTATTCAGTACAACGTGATCCTTTTTGAGTATCATTTTAATACTTGTGGTTGTGGATTCATGGAGGTTTTCATTTGTTCATTCGACATCATATAATGATAATCTTTAACTGTTGCACTGAATTTTGGTTACTGGTTTCTTGAGGTCGTTTATAGTCAAGCACTGCTATCAAGCTCCTTCACCAGTTGGATGTCATCCCCTGATGCCAACCCCTCCATCATGTTGGTTCGGCAAAATCCTTGATGAAGATATTCCTGTTAGGAAGTTGGGCTTACCCAATGAAAAGTGGTCTTCCCTGACTCAATTTTCAGGTAAGAAATGAAGTGGTATAATTCTATCTTGAGCTTTTGCCCTGTGTAAACTTGGGTATAGTAATGTCTGTCTATATTGCTACTACTACTTTTAATTTTGAGCTTCTGCCCCACCATGTGTATGATGCAATAAGTCGGTGTCTGATGTTTTTGTTTATTATACTACTTTTTTGGTTATCCATAATCTCTACACTGTATGGATGCAAGCCGCCCGTCCGGTGGATGAGGCGGACATACTTCTAGCTAGAGCATGGAATGAATTTTTTAAACATTAGTGAGTATGTGATTAAGTGATTAACAAACCAGTTGGATTAGGCGGACATGCATGGACCATCTAGCAGACATGCATGGACCATCTAGCAGACGTCCATCTATCGTCCCTACTGCATCGTATCATTATCCTTCTTTGTATGCTCATAGTATAATAATGCCAGTTGTTCATTTGTGGTATCAACCTGGAGTGCTCACAATTATATGCTCATTTCCTTGTGTATTAGGTTAAGCACGTCATCAGTGTCCTGTGCGATTTAGGATTCATGTCCATACAAGAAAGACATAATGAAAGAATTTGCCCCACATCAAGATGATGGAAAAGTAGAACAGTGAAAAGAACTTGCAACTATGTATGGCCATAATACATGTACTGTGTTGCTATTTTTTGGAGTTTAAACTGCTCGCTAGATGACTCGTCAAACTATTCTTCCTTATGATAGATTGCAAGTTTTTATGCCAGTTTGTTAGCTATGAAAATATAATGTCATATTGGTTTATATGTGTATCATAGGTACAATATTTTATTGTGTTATCTGAAATATTCGTGGAAGATGTATTTTATATTCTTATTACATCTTATTGTGCTATCTGAAATATTCCTAAAAAATGCATTTTTTATTACCGAAATTCAACCCAGTGACGGGCAAGATAATGGGCATGTCACTAAAAAACCAATAGGTCTATGGCCCTTGATCACAACCAGTGACATGCATCTCTTTTGGTTGTCACTAGTTTACGCATACTAGTGATAAGCATGTGTAAATGCTTGTCACTAGAGCACATACTAGTGACAGGCAACTGTCACTAGTAGCCTCATACCAGTGACTAGTTATCAGTGACAGGCGCTTTGCCTGTCACTAATGGCCATTTTGAGCCTGTCACTAATAGTCTATTCTGCAGTAGTGATTGGTTTTGGGGAGTTGGAAGCACATGTAGAGCATATACTCAGTGCAAGTGAAGGCTAGCAGAAGAGAGGAAGTGACAAACAAGAGAGCAATAACTGTCATAATCATCCTTGCAACAAAACAGGACAAACTATGGCATGAAAGTGATACAAGAATTCTGAGGCAAAATAAATCATCGAGGCTTAGTGACTATTGATTAGTCATATGCATGCGTGAACATGTGCCAAGTCGATTCACATGAACAGTCAGAGGAGGATACCACAATATCATACCAAAGTATGAATAAAACAATGCAAGCAAACATTCATATGACATGTTACAAACTATTAGCAAGCTGGAGCTAATCATAGACAAGCAAGAACTACTAAGCATCCATAATGACATACACCTTACACAAACAGGCTAAGCATGCTCACAATGAAGAGTATATGTGCAAAAATGAAATAAATAGAGTTCGTTACCGGCCTCTTACCACACCTCGAGTTGTCTTAATCTTCGTTATTGCCCTTCACTTGTCTGACTTGAATAATTAACATGAAACCAAAATCCACTGAGGATGGCTGAACCCTGCAAAGAACTCACAAAACCAAAGAAGAACAACAATTTTTTTGTGTGTTTTCGATTTTTTAGAAACAAGAAAACAAAGAAAAACCAAACAAAAACAAAGAAAACCAAACAAAGAAAAATCTTTTTGGATTTTTATTTTAAGGCAAACTAAAGCAAAGAAATAAACCAAGAGAAACAACGAAAATATTTTTGGTATTTTTGGGTTTTTGAGAAAGCAGCAACAAGAACCAAAAAGAAAGCGAAACAATGGATATACAAAGAACCGACCGATCATGATATATAGATGAGTGTGATGCCGGTATACCTCCCCCCAAGCTTAGGCTTTTGGCCTAAGTGGGGCTCAATCCCATGGTGCCCAAGTAGATGCACCTCCATAGTATGTCGAGGAAGCTCCCTCGTCCTGGTACGAGCTCGAGGCCTCCCCTGTGTAGTGTATTGCAGTGTCATATGAGGGTGCTTCCTCTTGATAGTGCCCTTGGAAGTTGAGAGAGCGCAGCTTGTCATCCATCTCCGCCTTTGTGCGTGACCAAGGTCCCTGAGAAATACTGAGCAAAGTGGTTTGGGGTAGAGGGATCTCTCTCTCTTCCCCGTCAGTAAACAACATTCTATAAACCAAGTTCTCAAGAGTAGAGCTAGAGGTGACAAAGTGGTGCGCCTTCATGGCAGCAAGATCAAGCCTCAGAGGAACCAAAACTATATCATGTGGATCAACAACAATGTCCAAGGTAGCAGCGATACGAGTAGAAATAATTCCCCATAAATGGGTCCCTTAGCAGCTAAACGACGAGCAATGATGGAACCAAGATTATACTTATCCTCACCGTAGAGCGCAACAGCTAAGATGGCCAATTGATAGTAGGATATATTACTAGTGTTCTCCCTACCAAGAACACTGGTGGTAAGATAGTAGGTAAAGTACCTGATGGCTGGAAGTTGAATATTCTTTATCTCCCCTCGTTGAGCTCTACGGTCATTATCATTGGTTATTCCTCGGTAAAGCTCTAACAGATCAGCTGGAAGAGCTGTAATCTTCTTTGATGACCCATTTGTACCAAGTCCTAGGGCCTTGCAAAATTTCTTCAAAGACATAGAATGAGCCCTGCCATAAAGTCTGAAAGACACAGAAGGATTGAACAAACTATTGGTAAAGGAGAAACTCTCCACAAATGTTTTAATAAGTAAAACATATTGTGCACTCTCATCCTGCATGAAACTTGTTAGACCAGCCCTCTCAATCAAAGCCATGAAATCATTAAGAATCCTAGCAGCTCGCAAGAAAGTTTGACAAGGAAAGGTGGAGGGGTGCGCATCCCCTTCATCCCCCTTGTCACCAAACCGCGGAGTGATCAGATCCTCATTGTATGAGGGTCTGGAGCTGGTAGATGATCTTGGAAGCCTTGCCCTTCTAGGTGCATCACTCTCAAAAATGTCACCAAAGGTGTGGTGGTCCATGACTTCCCTATTCTGATATTTTTAGACAACCATCAAACCAAGTGATTTCTACATTGATAAATGATGAGCAACTACTATAGGAACTTGCTACAGAACTACACATGCATCAAAACAAAGTTTCTAAGCATAGAACAAGCATGCAAGCTCAAACAACCTGTCACTTATAGCAGCAAAATACTCAAGATATAATCTACCAATCACAAATCTAATTGGACAAGTGGAGGAGGCACATACCAAGGAGCAATCCCTCCAAAAATTAGCACTTGAGATGGGTTGAACAAGGAGATCGAAAATCGCGAGCAAGAACAGCAAGAACTCGAGCTTGAGCAAGTTTTTCGGTGTTTTGGGAGAGAGAAAGAAGTGGCTTTGAGGAGGCATCCTAGAGGGACCTAGGTGGGCTAGACCCCCCTAGGTGCCACCCCTAGGTAGGCCGCACCTACCATGGGTGTGGGGCCCTGGGTCATCTCAGGTGCCACTCTGCCCCTTTTTTCGAGGAAAAATTTATTTTGAATTTTCTGGGATTTTTCGGGAAACTTTATTTTTGGCCAATTTTCACGGTATGAAAATTGATTTTCTCGCGGAAACATTTTTTCAGAAGAAGCAAAAGCAAACCAAAAGCCAAACTACAGGAGCTCTAAGAAACTCAAACAAGCAAACAACTAACAAAACTAAAGCTAAAGCAAAGACTAGGAAGGAGAAAGGAAAAAGAAAGCAAGTATAACCAGAGTGGAACCATTATTTTGTTCATTAAAATCCTTTTGTTAACAAGGTTGATCAAGTCTTGTTACCAAAAAAATCTTATATGAAACAAAACATTGCATTCCACAAGGTGATTATGTTACCTCATACTTGATAGAAATGGTTCCAATCATAATAGTTTAAATTTTTTCTTGTGGAATGGGACAATATATTTCTCCAACCTTGATGCTCTCAATATTTTCAATGGAATTCAGGCAATAGCTCTTAACAACCTTCTTGGGGAAATAGACAGTGTGCTCTTTGTCATTAATATTGAAAGTTACTTTTCCTTGATTACAATTGGTGACAGCACCTGCAGTATTAAGAAAAGGTCTCCCAAGAATAATATACATATTATCATAGGCATTTCAAGCACAACAAAATCAGTTAAAACCATGCAATTATGAGCAACTTGAACAGGAACATCCTCACATATACTAACTAGAATAGTAGTTGACTTATCAGCCATTTGCAAAGATATATCAGTTGGTATCAACTTTTCTAGTTGGAGCCTCTTGTAGAGAGAAAAAGGCATAACACTAACTCTAGCTCACAAATCACACAAAGCAGCTCTAACATAATTATTCTTAATGGAGCAAGGAATAGTTGGTATACCTGGATCACCAAGTTTCTTTGGAACCTTACCATTGAAGGAGTAGTTAGCAAGCAAAGTAGAAATCTCCTCATTAGGAATCTTCCTTTTATACGAGACAATATCCTTCATATACTTTGAATAAGGAGGCAACTTAATAGCATCAGTTGAAGGAATTTGCAAGAATAAAGGTTTCATCCATTCACAAAACTTGTTGTAGTGTTCTTCCTCCTTTGACTTGTGTTTCTTACCTGGAAAGGCATAGGTTTCTGCACCCAAGGTTCTCTCTCTTTACCATGTTTTTTAGCAATAAAATCTTCCTCTGTGTACCTAGTGTTCTTAGTGTGTTTCTTAGGTTCTTCCTCACCTTCCTCCTTATCAGGAGACTCATCAATATTACCACTCTCAGTTTTAGCATTAGAGACAGATATACTATTAGGATCTACAACAGGTTCAAGTGGTTCCTCAACTTTCTTATGTTTCTTTTTCTTCCTCTTACGAGGACTACCACTATCCTCAACTTGTTGGGAATCCTGCTCTATTCTTTTAGGGTGTCCTTCAGGATATAAAGGATCTTGAGTAGCTGCACCACTCCTAGTTCTAATTCCATAAGCATGTTTATTTCCTGAAGCATTAACTAGCATATCCTTGTGTACTTTAGCAAGTTGATCAAGTTGAGTTTGAACCATTTGGAAGTGTTTACAAAGCATTTTAATATCATTAGAAGTTCTTTCTACAATATCTTTCAACTCATGAATAGCTCTAGAGTTTTCCAGTAAATGATTCTGAACTTGTTTATTGAAATTACCTTGTTTAACAATAAATGTGTCAAATTCCTCTAAGCATTGATCATGAGGCTTACCATAAGGAATATTACCTTCATTAAATTGGAGAGAGTGTACCTCAACAGTAGATGAGTGGGGAATTGGCTTACATAATGCTTCTATAGGAGGTAGATTCTTCACATCTTCAGCTCTAATACCTTTCTCCTTTAGACACTTCTTAGTTTCCTTCATCACTTCATCATTTAATGCAATAACTCCCCTCTTCTTTGTTGTTGGTGCTGGAACTGGTTTAGGAACAAATGGTTCAGGAGTAATAGGCTCAGGTGTATTTAGCTCAGTTGAAGTCCAATCATCATAATTCTTGCTTATCTTAGTCATTAATTTTTTAGCATCTGTAGGAGTCCTTTTCCTGAAAACACAATCAGCAAAGCTATCTAGGTAGGTCCTAGAATCATCGTTTATTCCATTATAATAAATATCAAGAAGCTCATTCTTAGGTAATGGACATCCAGGATGTGCATGAATCAAGGAACAGAATCTTTTCCATGACTCAGGCAATTTCTTTTCTTCTCCATGTTTAAAATCAAAAAGTCTCTACAAAGCAGCATGTCTAGCACTGGGAGGAAAATATTTATGGAAGAAAGAAGCAATCAAGTAATCAGGGCTATAAATGGAACCAAGAGGTAATCTATTAAACCAAGCCCTAGCTTCACCTTTTAGTGAAAAAGGGAAGATCTTAGCAACAAAGTACTTGCGCATTTAAAATCATCAGAGAACAAAGCACTCATAGTATAAAGCTCATTCATATGAGCCACAACACTCTCATTTTCAGTACCACAAAAAGGTTCTTTCTCAACAATATCTAAATAAGATAAATCAAGAGAGAAATCATAATCTTCATCTTTAATATCTATGGGAGAAGTGGCAAACTTAGGATCATAGGACAACTTAGGCATAATAATACGTCTAGCAAGGAGACACTTCATAGCACTAGTACCATGTGTGTTTCGGCACTCCTCAACAAATTCATCAGTGATCTCAATGTAACCATCATTAATATCATAACTCTCACTAGACTCAGGTGATCTAACAGGTGTAACAGTGCATTCACTAGGAGTTTCGGTATTTCCTAGACTAGCCATAGTAGCATCTAGAAAAGGACCTAGTGAACCACTCGCATCAAGCAAAGTAGAAGTAACATCATGATCATCAAAAGCAGTTTCAGATTTAGCAGCAGTAGTAGTGTGTGTAGCATGAGTATGTGGTGGTGGTGTGACAAGCTTACTTATAACAGACGGTGAATCAAGAGTAGCATAGGTGTTTAGGACTGTACGTATTCTTGTAGTGGATGGTAAAATAGGGAACTTTCCATCAAGAGACTTCCCCATGATGAAAGGAGTAGCAATGAACAATAATAGATCCAAGTGAACTTAAAAATAAAGCTATGCTCCCTGGCAACGGCGCCGGAAAATAGGGGGATTTTATAATTTGCCACACTGTACTTTTCAGTTTTATTATTTGCCACACCATGTGTCACTGACATGTGGTGGTCAATGTGGCAAATAATAAATTTTTGAAGTAAAGCGTGGCAAATGATAAAATATTCCCGGAAAATAGTCTTGATGACCCACAAGTGTAGGGGATCGCAACAGTCTTCGCGGGTAGTATTACCCAATTTATTGATTCGACACAAGGGGAGCCAAAGAATACTTGCAAGCCTTAACAACTGAGTTGTCAGTTCAGCTGTACCTGGAAATAGTTCTTGCTCACAGAAGTTTATCAGTAGCAACAGTTTGTAGTAGCAACAGCAACAACAACAGTGAAATAGGAGCAATAGTAACAGTAACGGTAACAGTAGGATTCGAGTGCGGTAGGCATAGGGATGGATGGACGGGCATTGCATGGATGAGTCTAAACATGTAACTTCAAAAACTAGGGCATTGCAGATAAATAATAATAAGCATCCAAGTACTAAACAATCCTAGGCATGTGCTCCATATATAGTCATACGTGCTCGCAGTGAGAACTTGCACAACATCTTCTGTCCAGCCAGCCCGTGGCGTGGGCCTCTAGGAACTCTTCGAAATTAAGGTGCTCCTTTTAATAGAGCACCGAAGCATTAACACTCGTGAACACATGTGATCCTCACACCACCATCCCCTCGGTTGTCCCAATTATTGTCACTTTGGGGCCTTTGGATCCGAACAATGATATGTGTACCAAACTTGCAGATAAGATCACAAACAATACTATCATAATGATTCAATAATAAGTTCAGATCTGAGATCATGGCACTCGGGCCCTAGTGACAAGCATTAAGCACAACAAGTTGCAACAAAGTCAAATAGCACTAATAGAGATACTAGGCACTATGCCCTAATAGATCTTATTCGTTTACATGATAGAACTCATCCAATACCTACCATCCCCAAGCCTACAGTGGGGTATTACTCACTCATGGATGAGGAAAACATCAGTGGTTGATGGATATACGTTGGTGATGATCCTCTCCAAATTCCCCGTCCCGGCAGGGTGTCAGAACGGAGTTTCTGGATCCGAATCTTGCTTTCTGGTGGCGACGGTGGAGCAGAATTCTTTCTGGAAAACTATCGAACCCCCTCTGTTTTTAGGTCAGAAGGAAACTTATAGGCATGGAGGGAGGCCAAGGCGCATGGGGTGGCGGACCTCCCAGCGGGGTCGTGGTCCGCTACAGGGTGGGTCTTGGCCTACCAGGCCTCCTCTTTGTCTCCCCTTCTGGCTCGGTGGATCTTCTGGTGAGAAATAGTTTTTGGAATATTTTTCAGGATTTTTCCTGATAGTTCATTTTCTGCACAAAAACAAGACACCAAGGTAATTCTGTTGAAAACAGTGTTAGTCCGTGTTAGTTGTATCCAAATCACACAAGTTTAGAGAAGAAACAATAGCAAAGTGTTCGAGAAAGTAGATATGTTTTGGACGTATCAGGGGTTCGATAGTTTTTCCAGAAAGATTTCTGCTCCGCCGCCGCCACCAGAAACCAAGATTCGGATCCAGAAAACCCGTTCTGGCAACCTGTCGGGACAAGGAATTTGGAGAGGATCATCATCACCAACGCATCTCCATCAACCACCAATGTTTCCCTCATCCATAAGTGAGTAATCCCCCGTTGTAGGCTTGGGGATGGTAGGGATTGGATGAGTTCTATTATGTAATCGAATAAGATCTATTAGGGCATAGTGCCTAGTATCTCTATTAGTGCTATTTGACTTGCTGCAACTTGTTGTGCTTAATGCTTGTCAATAGGGCTCGAGTGCCATGATCTCAGATCTGAACTTATTATTGAATCATTATGATAGTATTGTTTGTGATCTTATCTGCAAGTTGTGTACACATATCATTGTCCGGATCCAAAGGCCCCAAAGTGAAAATAATTGGGACAACCGGAGGGGATGGCTGTGGTGTGAGGATCACATGTGTTCACATAGTGTTAATGCTTTGCTCTGGTGCTCTATTAAAAGGAGTACCTTAATTGCCAGTAGTTCCCTAGAGGCCCCGCTACCACGGGATGGCTGGACATAAGATGTTGTGCAAGTTCTCATTGCGAGCATGTATGACTATATTTGGAGCACATGCCTAGGATTGTTTAGTACTTAGATGCTTGTTATTATTTATCTGCAATGCCCTAGATCTTGAAGTTACATGTTTAGACTTGTACATGCAACGCCCGTCCATCCATCCATATGCCTACCACACTCGAATCCCACTATTTATCGTTACTGTTACTATTGCTCCTATTTTACTGCTGCTTGTTGCTTTGTTGTTTCTACTACAAACTGTTGCTACTGATAAACTTCTGTGAGCAAGAACTATTTCCAAATGTGAATTGACAACTCAGTTGTTAAGGCTTGCAGGTATTCTTTGGATCCCCTTGTGTCGAATCAATAAATTGGGTAATACTACCCGCGAAGACTATTGTGATCCCCTACACTTGTGGGTCATCATATATCAGCAGGATTATCATGAGTGCTGATCTTGCATACATTTATTTTACCTTGAGCAACAATGTCTCTAACAAAATGGTACTTGACATCAATGTGTTTAGTTCTCTAATGAAACATCTGATCTTTTGTAAGGTATATGGCACTTTTACTATCACAAAACAAAGTAATGCAAGAATCATCTCCACAAAGCTCAGCAAAACAAACCTTTTAACCAAACATATTCTTTGCAAGCTTCAGCAATAGCCATATATTCGGGCTCAATAGTAGATTGTGCAACAACATCCTGCAACGTAGCCTTCCAGCTAACAGCACAACCACCAACATTAAACACATAACCTGTGAGGGATCTTCTCTTATCCAAATCGACAGCAAAATCTGAATCCACATAGCCAAAGAGTCCCTCACCGTCTGCCAAACTTCAAACAAGCATTGAAAGTGCCAAGAAGGTACCTGAAACCCACTGAATAGCCTTCCAATGTTCTTTACCAGGATTATCCATGTATCTACTTATCAAACTCATAGCATATGATAAATTAGGACGAGAACAAACCATGACATACATAAAAAAACCAACGGCACTAGAATATGCCACCTTTGACATATACTCAAACTCTTCATCAGTAGTAGGCAAGAAAAAAATAGCGTGCTATTTATTTTAGCGTGGCCCTTCTCCAAACTCTATGCAAGGTATAGCGTGCTAAAAAATAAAAATTAAGGTCTTGCATATATTACTAGGGATTTCAACAGCTATTTTTTGAGTAATACATGCATAACCAATTAACTAGTAGTGGCCAAATGACAAAGTTTGCTTTACATCCGGTGTAGGACTAGTTAGAGGACAAGATCTGTGTTAGGTCAGCTCACTAGTCGAGAACTTGAGATGCATGTCCTCCTGGTGCTTCACTGTGTTTCGTGGACGTGCCAAGCAGAGAGGCGGCCGACCGACTGGACCTAGAGGAAACGGGCGTTGCAGGCTATCACCAACCGCCACCGTCATGTGGGGGGGGAGAACTGGGGAATAGGGTTGAGTTGACATAAATTTAGATGTAGAGTGTTGGGCGTGGTGGAGTCGTGAGCTCAATGGGCTTATAGGGTGGCACTATATGCATAGATTTTTTTAGTAGCGCTATTGCGTTGTGACGTTATAGCGTATTTAGCGTTGCTAAAGAGTAATTAACGCCATAGCAAGCAGATTTTGCATAGCGTAGCGTTCACGTCCCAAATATGCTATAGCGCCGCTATAGCGAAGAAATAGCATGCTATTTTTTCCCATGGTAGTAGGACATTGAGAAACTAACAATTTAATATGAGAAGCAATAGGAGTACTAACTGACTTGGCATCATCCATATTAAAACAATGAAGAAATTTCTTAATGTAACTTTGCTGACTAAGAAACAACACACCAGCTTTTCTATCTTAGGTAATTTCCATACCTAAGATCTTCTTAGCAGCTCCAAGATCCTTCATCTCAAACTCACTACTTAGGTGTGTCTTCAAAGTAGTGATTTCTTTCATACTCTTAGCAGCAATTAACATATCATCAACATATAGCGCGGGTATATAGGTGATCCATCAACAAACTTAATATAAACATAACTATCATATTTAGACCTCTCAAAGCCATGTAAGATCATAAACGAATCAAAACTTTTATACCACTGTCTTGGAGATTGATTTAAGCCATAAAGAGACTTCTTTAATTTTCACACAAAATCATCTTTACCAGGCACTATGAACCCTTCTCGTTGGTTCATGTATATTTCCTCATGAAGCTCTCCATGCAGAAAAGCAGTCTTGACATTTAACTGCTTAAGCTCAAGATCACACATAACCACAATACTAAAGAAAGTGCGAATGGAACTATGCTTTACAACTGGGGAGAACACATCATTGTAATCAATATCTGAAATATGGCTGAACCCCTTAGCTACTAACCTTGCCTTGTACCTTGAAGGCTCTTTAGGGGACAAACCTTCCTTTTTCTTGAAGATCCACTTGCAGCGGACCATCTTATTTTGTTTGGGCAAGCGCACAACGTCCCATGTGCCATTTTTTCAAGCGATTGCATATCTTCTTGCATAGCAGAAACCCACTTCTCGTGGTCAACGGATACAATGGCTTTATTGTATGTAGCAGGTTCATAATCGTTCTCCACTTGTTCAGCATAACTCAAAGCATAATGATGAAGATTACACTCTTCAATTAAACGAGGACGAGGACCACAATTATGCCTCATTCTATTAGCAACAATGGAATCATGTGGTTGTTGCTGCAAAACAGTAGGTGAGTGTTGAACAACAATATCATCAATATTTTCCTCATATGTATCTTCGACGACAACATCATTATCAACAGTTTTCGCAGTTCTCCACCGCACTCTAACTCTCTCCTCTCCAACAGCAACAGGAGAGGGGTCTGATGGCAAGCTATCATGGTACATAACGGATTCATTGGAAACAAAGTTTCTACTCAACAAAATCTTTTTAGTTTCAGGATTCCATAGTTTATATGTTTTAACTCCTAAACCATAACCAAGGAATATGCACTTAATAGTCCTAGGATCTAACTTTCCATTATTAATGTGAGCATATGTAGTGTAGCCAAAAAATCTCAACTCTGAATAATCAGCAGACGAACCTGAACATACCTCAATGGGAGTTTTCTTCTCAAGTGGAATAGAAGGCGGCCTATTGATGAGGTAGCACGTTGTGTTGACTGCTTTAGCCTAGAAACTCCTATGCATACCTGCATTAGACAACATACAACGATCCCTCGAGATGATGGTTCTGTTCATGTGCTCAGTCACGCCATTCTGCTGAGGACTATAGGGGATGGTGTGATGCCTGACCATGCCATCGTTACTGCAAAACTCCTTAAAATCATTAGAACAGAATTACATACCATTGTCAGTACGTAGTACCTTTATCTTATTTTCAGTTTTTTTTTCAACCATAACTTTCCACTTCTGAAAAGCATCAAAACATTAGATTTATGTTTCAGAAAATAAGACTACAGTTTTCTTGAGTAGTCATCAATAATAGTAAGCATGTAATTAGCATCACCAATATAAGTGTTACGGGACGGTCCCCATACATCAACATGCACATCACCTAATATGCCTTTGGTGGTATGAACGGAAGCATTTAATTTAACTCTTTTATGCTTACCAAAAATGCAGTGCTCACATAACTCAAACTTACTCAAGTTGCAACCATCAATCAGCTCTCTCTTGACTAAGTCTGCCATGCCTTGTTTGCTCATATGCCCAAGACGCATATGCCACATATGTGTTTTACCACAATCATCAGATTCATTAGAAGTAACAGCAGCACCAATACCAGTCAAAGTGCTATCTCTAAGAACATATAATATAGCAGAATTCATATCATCTATCATGTGAATAAGAGAACATTTTGATACCTTCAAAACTCTATGCCCACCAGCATACTTGTATCCATCAATGTCCATGGTAATCAGGGATATCAAATTTCTGGCCATGCTTGGTATGTGCTTCACCTCACTCAACGTGCGTGTCATGCCATCATGTGTCCTGATCGTAACAGATCCATGGGTTGTCATTCCCCACATGCACAAAGTCTCCAGTCTGCACAGACTCATATGAACTGAACCAATCTTTGTTACAACAAATATGAAACGAACATGTAGTATCAAGTATCCATTCATCATCACGAGAAGCACAAGTAGCAAAAACGGCTAAACAATCACCATCAGAACTATCAGAAACAACAACAACAGCCTTACCAATACCTTCATTCTTATCTTTCTATTGGTAAGTTCCGTTCCTTTTCTCTTTATTCTGCAACTTCCGACAATCATCAATAACGTGACTAGATTTCTTACAATACCTGTAGAATTTGTCCTTTCCCTTGGAATTTGAACGACCTCGGCCGTCCTTGCTCTTATCTCTGTTGCCATAGTTGTTATTCCTCTGCTCAGTCCTGCCACGAACCTGTAGAGCCTCAGCCTTGGATGACGGTCCATCTGTCCCTACCATAGTTTTCATCTTTTCCCTCTGCTTGAAGGCATCATGTACTTCAGCAAGGGTTAGTTCATCACAGCTCAACAGTATTGTACAATTTGTATAGGAACTAGGCAACGAGCATAAGAGTAGAAGAGCTAAATCCTCATCATCATATTTTACCTCCATAGACTGTAAGTCCGAAACAATCTCTTTAGAAACAGATATGTGAGTCATTACTGATCCACCTTCTTGCAGTCTATGCGAGAACAAATTCATCTTCATGTTAATCTTACTGGTTAGATCCTTTGACACACAGATCATTTCCAATTTTTCCCACATGGCAGTAACATATTTTACCTCCAGTACTTCCTGTAAAATATTATTGGACAAATGAAGTTGAATCAAAGACATAGCCTTACAGTCCTTCCGCTACTCTTCGTCGGACCAGGTCTTAGCATCTTTTCCGCCGAATCCATCCAGCGCTTCATTAAAATCAAAAGTTTGGACGAGAATCGCCCGCATCTTCACATGCCACAAAGAGAATCTTGTGGAGTAGTCCAACTGCGATAGATCAAACTTCAATAACGACATGTCGCAAACCGTAGATTGGAACCTGGGGCTCTGATACCACTGTTTATAATTGCGAAAAGTAAATAACGAAGAACAAAAACAAAATCATAGCAAAGGGGATACATATTTAACGTGGAAAAATCTCTCCAACAAAGAGAGAAAAAAACCACGGGCGCCAGCCAGCAGAACTTCACTATATCGGGGAGTGTTTACATAACACCAGGGATTTTCACAGATGCAACACATCCCAGCCGACGGCTTAGAATAGGTTTATATAATGGTGGAAACCTAGGTCTTCGACGACCAATACTTTATAGAATTTGGATCAACATATAAGACAAACGAAATGGCTATTCTGCTGGACTTATGTGCAAAACAATAGGGAATGCATCACGGACGAAATTTGTCGAATTCGATCAGATTACATGGAATTTATTTGAATTGGACCAATTTACACCCGGGGTGCAAGTTGTGGGACTAAAATGTCCATTTTACAAGAAGTGAGACTATTTTGCACCCCTATGCAAGAAGTGGGACTAAAAGTGTATTTAGCTTTAAAATAGTCTTCTCTTATTTTTAAGAGATCATGCTTTAGCTAAAGGAAGACAATCTTTTCTTTCTAGTTTCTCTCTCCTCCAACTAAACAAAATCCAACGTGGCAAGCATAAGAGAAGGCTAATGTCACCGCATTGTACATTTCCTAATAATCAACACGATTTGATGGAACTAATTAGTCTGGACTTTCCAATTTGTTGAACAAGTTTTCATGCCATGCAACTAGCTTCCATATTGAGCAATCTTAGTATCAAATATTATTTGTGTTTGCTTCCAATATAAAATACAATTGACATTTACTTCCATCTGAAAAATGTACTACCTAAACGAAATTATGTTTCTATCAGCATTTGTTTTTGCTTCATGTAAACTGAACTTTGCTTCGATCCAACAGAAAATTTTGTACACCATAAAGATACATTACAAGATTGTTTATATCCACTCTGAGAATTGCTTGCAATAAATTGGAGGCTCCTGCTAAAACCCATGTATACGGCCGCAAATTTTACATTCATCAGAAAAATTAGCAGTATAACTTGAATCGTCTGATGAGTTGGTTGGCTCAGCCAAGAATTCCATGTATATGAAGTCATTGCCGAACCTGTATGTCGGCTACTCGGCTCCCACCAGGGAGGTCGACACTATTGTGATGGAAGTCGGCCCGGGCGCTGCTCCCAGTCTCATACAATACAAGTAGTTGGTGTTCTCCACATCAGTCGTGGAGTCCTCGAACATGAAGATCGCACGAACCTTCGCGCGCGGTGCTGCTGGCTGTGGCAACGAGCTTCAGTGGCAGGGCCACCAAAGCTCGTCCAAGCACAGCCATGGTTGACGTCAATCACCAACCCAAAGAAGAAACTACCGACAATTTTCTAGCAACTCTGGGCAATTTATTCTGATGAAGAATGAAATGTAACCTGGCACTGGAATGTTCCAGCTAAGCCCAGTGCTTGGTACAACACATTCTCCATTACAGTTACTTGCTCCATTTAAAATGTACTGAAATAACTACCACAAGGCCAAGGAAAAAACAAGCCGTAGTTGTCTAGGTTTCTAGCTGCCCTTCTTGGGAATGTTTTTTGTAGTTTGCACCACACTGTACCAAGTCGAAACAATTTGACAAAACACATGAGCTCTTCCATTCATACATGTAAAAATATTATTGGTTGGTTATACGAAGTAGAAAAATAATTGCCATGAGAATAAAGCAAGAGATGTCACAAATCAATTATAATGACTTTACATAACTGATAGTGAGTTTCACTGGACATGAATAACAATAGTAAATAGCTAAGAAACACAGCTTCCATACGAGGGAAAGGATCAGAAGCACATTTTCATTAAGGTAGCTGGGTGCACGTAAATCTCCCAGAGTTAACTATCCACAACTCATGTGTAAACAGAACTACCTCGGATATCTTGCTGACAAATTGTACTCCTCTTCCATGCTATACTGCCTGCTAGTTAATCCCTCTGCACATTCTAGTGGAGAATTTACCGCAACATCACCATTCACCTCAAATTCCTCAGTTGATTGAGCAGCTTCTAGTCTCAACTCCACTTGTCTCATGGTTGGCCGTTCCTCTCCTCTTAATTTTACACATGATATTGCAATTGCAGCGATCTCTTCAACTATGTTCCCACCCTCTCTCAATACCTGTGGATCTAATAACTCCATCACATTGCCTTCTGCAAATAAGGTAGAAAAATGTGCCACAAGGCCATTGCCTTCAGAAGCCATATAGGGAAATGGCTTCTTTCTAGTCATCATCTCTATAAGCATAACACCGAAGCTATAAACGTCACTTTTCTCAGTGAGGTGCCATGTGTAAAAGTACATAGGGTCCAGATATCCAAGTGTACCTTGCACCATTGTTGTTAACCCTGATTTGTCCAATGGAATGTATTTTGATGCTCCAAAGTCTGCTACCTTTGCTGTTAGAGTATCATCCAAAAGTATGTTTGCAGGCTTGATATCTCTATGGATGATAGGTGTTGAAGTTGTGGAGTGAAGATATGCTAGAGATTTTGCTGTTTCAATTGCTATCCTTAGCCTATCATCCCATGACAATGAAATTGGTCCTTCGACATGAAGATGATCATAAAGGGTTCCATTGGATATGAACTCATAGACCAACATTGGGACTTCTGTTTCAAGGCAGCAACCATATAATTTTACTACATTCCTATGGTTGATTTGTGATAGGATCGCAACCTCATTAATAAACTCATCAATCTCCCGTTGCACCACCATCTTTGGTTTCTTGATAGCTACAACATGGAGGTCGGACAAAATCCCTTTATATACGGTACCATGCCCACCACCACCAAGTTCACGAGCTTTATCAAAATTGTTTGTTGCTTTCTCTAGCTCTTCCAAGGATATGATCATTTTCTCTGCAATATATGCTCTTTGAGATACCAATTGTTGCAACAATTGCCCACGGTTTTGCTCAAAGTACTTCCGTTTCAACATTTGTGCCCTCTGGTGCTTAATTTTTTTGGAAACGTAGTATGCAATGAGTACTGAAAGTATAAGCCCTGCCCCACTAGCAACTCCGGTGATGATGCTTACGCCTGATAAAATACACATTGTCATTCATTTTGTCTTCTATGTGTATAAAACTATAACATGCCTAAATATTTCTTAAAAAGTGCTTTCAAAGCATATAATTTTATTAGGAATGAAACATATACTGAAAATAAACTACTAGTCAATATTGTGTCTTTAAAGTCATGTTGATATCGAAAGATTTAGGTATCTGGCAATACTAGAATATGAAAGGCTATCGAGTGTTAAATTTTTTTGTGGTTTGGTCTCTGAAATTAATGGCTTGATATTTTTTTTACTGAAGTTGATGACTATATTTTCACTTTTCCATTTCTACCTTCAGATACTTACAGTACTCCATTCATAGATTTGGACATTCCCTTATTGTCTCCAATACTTAGATTTGACAACTACCTTTTGTAATTATATGTTAGTAGGGGATTGTGAATTTTGTATTATTAACATAAAATTTTGGATGAAAAGGTCCCAATAATACAAATTTACATTACAATTCCAAATATTTTTAATGCATTAGGATTCAAAGTCTAATTTTTTATTGCATGTTTTGTCTCTAAGAAATCAGAGAAATCATATTTTTTACTAACAAGCGTAGTAAGTAATAGATACTTGTAAGAAAATATTTTTTTTTGTTATAAATCTGATAACAAGTTTTGTTTTGTCACAGATAAATATGAATGGTTTTCGATACTAACAGTCTAAGGTAGGAAGACATGTTTTTAAAGCTATCTATCTATGACAGGGATGGTACATATGCTTATTAGTACCCTCAGTCTACACATCACTAACAGTCAAAGGTTAGGGAAGTGGATGCATATAGCCTAGCCACCCAGGTTCAAATCCTTATAGATGTAGATTTGGGGTCTTACTATTTCAAAAACAACTCGCTATAGGGTCTTTCCCTACCGTATTTCTTTAAAAAAAAGTTATGAACATAATAATATTTGCAGCATGATTGAAAAATTGAAGTTGGTCCATTTTTTGCTCACCTCGGATGAATTTGGCGCGCCCACCTGGAGACAAGAAAAGAAAAGGTGAAATTCAGTAAATTCCATTACATGCATGTAAGTTAATAGTAGTTGTAGTACACTCGTAATGGATGGAATTGGATGGAACGTACCTTTGCATCCGTGTAGGACGTAGGGGTTGCCGTGGTAGCCGTCGTAGCACTGGCACGTATATCCTCTGTTCCCAGGTACGCAGTGGCTGTGCTTGCTCTGGCATAGGTCGCGGGCTTCCTGCCTATTGCAGTCTGGAGGCGATGATGATGATGGATCATCATTATGCAAGAGCAAGACTTCCCACCGGAGAAGAAGAGGAACCTCTAGGTCTTTTGCCGGCGTCTGGTTCCGACTCTCCCACATCAATTTGTGGGCGACACCCGAATGGTCGAACCATCCATCCTCCGCGACGAACACGTAAGCGGGCAACCCTGAGAATTTCCTGGGTCCGTTAGTGTCGAACCATTTGAAGTTCAGCTCACTGGGCATTCCGTCCATGGACTCGGAGATGCGAGCCTGGCAGCATCCCATGCCATAGCAGTACTTGCCGCCACCGATTCCACCATGGATGCGCCTCCCCTTGCCCAAGACACCGGTGTCATTATGGGAGCAGAAGGAGGCACAACCACTGATGACGGCCGGGTTACCGTGCCCCAGCAGCGTTGCCTGCGCATTGCACCCCGTCAAGATGAACTCGTTGCCGGCGGATAGCGAGTAGGGGGCCTGCTCTCCATTGGGAAAAAAAGGAGATCCCATGCCCAACATCTCGATCCCATCAGCTGGCGATACATGGATAAAGTCGTCGGTTCCCATGACGCGCACTGTGTTGTTGGGAAGGAAGATGTCAACGACCCGGAAGCGGCCGTTGCTGAGGAATAGCCGCGGAGGACCATGGATAGTGTCGCACGCGAGGCCGAACCCTGGCAGGTAGCAGCTTGCGTCCGAGCCAATAATGCCGAACGGGTACGGCACCTTCATATTCCCGCACATCTTCATGCAGCTACCTGTTTGTTTCAAGCACAAACATTGACCAAAAATGAGTGGTGGCGACATCATGTGTATGTTGCATAAAATTCCACTTGATGTTAGTGTTGTGCTGCATGAGAGCCCGTGCAACTTCCTATACTAGAGGGATACTATAGGTCCATCCATGGTCATCACTATGGTTAATTGTGCAAAACCTGTAGGTCAGATTTCATGGCTATTTTATGTTAGGTCATTGCTTGTGACATTATTTTCCCGACAATAACAATTGTAATATGGGTGACGGGAAGATTTAATTTGTAACAGCATTTCCACGATAGTTTAAAAAATTAGACCGGTGATTGAACCGATGGGGCCATCGGTTTACTGCTCCAATCACTGGTCCATCGGTTTGCTGACCTCGTTACCGGGCGCCCGGCACAAGAATTATCGCCCGACGCTACACCTATTTTGGCTCGCGCGTGGAAATTTGAGGAGTGTTGGACGCTAGCACGACTTTCAATTATAGCATCTCAAGTAAGAGACCAGCGCTGGGAGAGAAGAGCGCTTTGCTTCCACTTCTATTTATTCTGATTATTTCTGTTTACTTAAAAAAGTAGGAGTTCTGCATTGTAGGTGCTCTCAAAGCATCCAGTGCCACTATTCGACATGCCTGATGGAAAACGGCGCCTAGCCGTGTGCCCCAAGGGCAATTTCCGTCAGGTGAGGCCCAATAGTGTGGTTAGCGCCGAGGTCATCCTCGCTACAGAGGCTCCTTGCCGATGCCCCAGACGCAAGCCATGATGACGTGGTGCCTGGTGGGCCAGCTCTACATTGATACATATGCCGGTCCCTGAATAATGATCGTCGCCAACCTCCCTGCGGTCCCTTAATGGCGGCGTCAGTTCCCAATGCGGGCACAGAAGATCGACGAATTGAGCTCCGCCATGGAGAATGTGTTTATCTGGTGTCATCCGTGATACAGGAGCCGTTCCGCGGTCAAGTATACCTTCCTAGTCGTTATGACTCCTAAAAGGTAATTGTTGTATTACGTTTTACGTGTTTCATATGGGCAACTTCTCCTTGTTCGATCTGGGTGGTCATCCGTGGTAAACACGTTCGATCATCCATTCATAGATATGTTGCCCCTATAACGGCATCATTGCTAGTGTAACACCCACGCACTATGGTCAATCAGGACACTCTCTCGAAGTGGCGTAGTTGCGTGTGGATGGAAGGGTGGCTTCCTGTCGTCGTAGTGTTGTGAGGGCCGACACGGACTACAAAAGCGTCTAGTCTCGTCGCCTCAGCGGTAGAGTAAATGTGAGCCAGCTCGGCGTTTAAATATCGCTCCCGGCATCTCTCCTCACTCCACACACAAAGGCTACATTCTCCTTCTCACCAGTCACCACCAAGCCTTTCCTCCTAGTCGATGTCGGCAAACAACCATACCTTGTTGCCTACCCACTTGTTCGGCCAAGCTCCACATGCCCAAGTCACTGGAATGCGTCCAGCCGCCGGAACCAACACCTTCTAGTTCGGAGGAGGACGTAGTGACATGTTGGACTTCTCCTCCTCGTCATCGTTGTCGTTGTCCGAGGAGCTGCCATATTTCGCTGTAGAGCGCCGTTCTAAAGTCCTAAAAGAGTGCACACGACAGGAGCAATGAGGTCCGTAGCCTCCATGAGATCAACCATGCTATTGAAGCCCACGTCACGGAGATCTCCATAGAGAGGGCGATGACTGAAAATAACGGTTGCATCCTCATGGGGGCCGAGCGACAGGCCATTCTGCGCATCAACACGCAGAACGAGGCAGAGGCTGCCGCTGGCGCGGCTTCCGGATTGCATTGAACAAGGAGTTTTGGCAGATGAGCGATGTAGCGAAGGTGGCGAGGAACGACCGGCAGCGCGCAGAATAGCACAACCCAGCTATGTCGGAGCACCGGCGGATGGTGGAAGCACGATAGGCAAGGAGGATCCAAAATCAGGCCGGCCCATCTGGCCAGTACGACAATGCTTAGATCTAGAGTTTCGGTTTAAATTTAGTTAAATTATTTGGTTTATAAAATTCCATCGTCATATGAATGAAGTTTAAGTACGGGTAATTTTGTTTCGGTGACACGGCTAGATATCAACGTTCCCCGAACGCGGCACCGCGCATCGACTGTTGGAGATATGCCCTAGAGGCAATAATAAATGTAGTTATTATTATATCTTTGTGTTTATGATAAATGTTTACATTCATGCTATAATAGTATTAACAAGGAAACATTGATACTTGTGTGAGTTGTAAACTTAATTTGAAGTCCCTAGTATAGCCTCTATACTTCACTAGCTTGTTGGTTGATTAAATGATTGTGGTTTCCCTATCATGAACATTGAGATGTTATCAACAACAAGATCATATCGTTAGGAGAATGATATGGTGGACATACTCCTATTGATAAGCGTATCATAAAGATCAAGTCATTTCAATAGTTCAATTGCTATATGCTTTCTGATACATAGTAACCTAATTCCTTCGACCATGAGATCATGCATATCACCTTTACCAGATGGATGCTTTGATGACATCAAACACCACACCGTGAATCGGGTGGCTATAAAGGTGGCATTGAGTGTTCGGAAAGTATTGGTTGAAACACATGAATCAAGAGTGAGATTTGTCCATCCATATGACGGATAGATATACTCTGGGCACTATCGGTGGAATGTCATAAAATTAGCTTGGAAGCATGTGCCGGGGTCACAAGGGATCACATAACACGGGAACTAGAAAAGAGTACTTTTCGGTAACAAGGTTGAACTAGGTATGCAGAGATACCGACGATCATAACCTCGGATAAGTAAACTATCGTGAGACAAAGGGAAATTGGTATCGTATGTAAGTGGTTCATTCGATCGCAAAGTAATCGTAGAAATATGTGGGAGCCATATGAATTTCCAGATTCCTCTATTGGTTATTGTTCGGAGAAGTGTCTCGATCATGTCCGCATAATTCACGAACCGTAGGGAGACACACTTAAGGATTCGACGTTGTTTTGAGTAGTTATGGTATTATGAGAAAGAGACCGAATGTTGTTCGGAGTCTCGGATGGGATCCGGGATATCACGAGGTGATCCGGAATGGTCCGGAGAATAAGATTCATATAAGGAAAGTCCCGTTTGAGTTCGGGAATGAATCCGTGTTTTCATCGGAATGTTGTAGAAGGTCCGGATTGTCCGCAAGACTCGGGAGGGTACATGCATGTGTCATTGAATGATTGCATCATGTACTAAGTGTTCTTTCTGTTCCAAAAACATGAAAGTCAAATTGCCAGCTTGAAAGTCAAACGGCTAAAACAGAAACCGTGGAAAAGCTGTGGGAAACAGAAATTGTGGGAAACAAGCATGAGGAGTTTGAAACCAACTTGGAGGAGGAGTTTCTCCTCCAAGTCGGCGCCCAAGCCCTAGGCCGAGTTGGGAGGGACTCCTCCCTCCCCTGGCCTAGCCCCTCCACCTATAAAAGGAGGCAGGGCTCCTCCTTGAGACACACAAGTTTCTACCTCTAATCTCGTGTAGAGCCGTTCGGTTTAGAGCTTCTAATTGCTTTAGCCTGCGGTTTAGAGCCTTCTAATTGGTGTGTCTAATCTCTAGACCACTAATATCCCTCTCTCATAATCCACCATACTCGCTCCGGCTTAAGGCGAAGCCCTTCGGGATTTCCCCTCTACTTCCGGTACCACGCCAGTTGTCTTTCGGAATCGCGAGAGAGTGCTACAACCTCCGCCTGCTGGAACAAGCGAGAGGAAGGTCTTCATCGAAAGTACCGAACGTGTGACCGATCGGAAGCGCTGCCGGACGCAGGCCGAAGGATCGCCCACACGATCTTGAGATCGGAAGAATGCGACTACATCACCCACGAGAATCCGCCTCGTTAAACACTTTGGAATCTTGAGGGTAAGTTATTCCATCGACTTGTTGCTACAATCTAGTAGATAGATCTTGGCTTGTTTGTTTGTATGCGATAGAAATTTTTGTTTTCCATGCTACGAACCCCTACAAAGGGTATCGAGTCGTGTCTATATGTAGATCTGTTGCGAGTAGAACACAATGGTCATTGTGGGCGTTGATGCTTTTATTGTCGATTGCTTTTTGTGTACTTTTCATCTTGCGGTATGTTGGGATGAAGCGGCCCGGGCTAACCTTACATGACATCGTTCATGAGACTTGCTCCACGCTTAACATGCAACTTGTATTGCATAAGTGGCTTTGCGGGTGCCTGTTTCTCCTAGCATAGTTAAGATCCAATTTACAACGGGTAATCAACAATGCTAGTATCAATGTTGTGGTTCTTGTTCGTAAGTTAGAACGACACTTATTGAAAGCCCCAAACCACGTAAAATATGCAAAGAAAGTAGAGGCGCCTAACTTTGTTTTGCGGGGTGTCAATGATGTGATATGGCCATGATTGTGATTATATTTGATGTATGCAATGTTCCTTATTGTAAGTTGGCAACGGCGAGCCATATGGTTGTCTTTAATTTATGTTAAGACCCGCGTGTCTATTCAAAGTAGTTGTAATAGTTGAAGTCGGTGGACGACAACCATGGTGAAGCGTCATTGACCTTGATGCAATGCCGGTGATGATGGAGATCATGTTCGTGCTTGAAGATGGAGATCGGAAGCACAAAGAAGAAAGGCCATATCATATCACATATTATGAATTGCATGTGATGTTAATCCTTTATGCATCTTGTATTGCTTAGTAGACGACGGTAGCATTATAAGATGATCCCTCATGCACATTAATTTCAAATCATAAAGTGTTCACCCTTAGTTAGCACCGTTGCTAAAGCTTGTTGTTTCGAAGCACCACGTGATGATCGGGTGTGTTAGATTCTGCAAGTGTATACAACGTGAGCAAGCCAGATTTGCTCATGCGAAACTAAGGTTTGATCTTGACGAGCCTAGCATGTACGCACATGGTCTCGAACACGGATTACCAAAAGGTAAAGCATGAATCGTATAGTAGATATGATGAACATGACGATTGTTCGCCATTGAAACTATATCAACTCGTGATGATCGGTGTTGATGTAGTGGATTTGGTTCGTGATCACTAAAACAATGTGAGGGATGTTGTTTTGGTGGGAGTTCACCTAGTTTAATTTCATTAATTAATTTGAACTCAATTTATCATAAACTTAGTCTAAACTATTGCAAATATGTTGTAGATCAATGGCAGCCCCTACCATCAATTTTAATGCGTTCCTAGAAAGAAAAGTTGAAAACAATGGAAGCAATCATGGATTGGTTCCGCAATTTGAGGATTGTCCTCACAGTGGTAATTTGACCTATGTGCTGGATGCACCTGGGTGACCCACTGCACTGATGCTTCCGATGAAGTAAAGAATGTTTACCTCGCCGAAGAATCAAGACTCCATAGTTCAAGGTGCTATCTTGTATGGTTTAGAATCGAGCTTGAAAAGGTTTGAAGAGTCGGACCCATATGATATTGTCGAGGATCTCAAATTGATTTTTGAGACTCATGCGGCAATTGAAAGCTATGAGGCTTGAAAAGTTCTTTAAGCGCAAGATGGAAGAGGGCAGCTCGTCGGTGAGCATGTGCTTAAGATGTCCGGCACGCAAACAAACTTCAAAGCTTGGGTATAGTGATTCCTAATGCTTTGGGGATTTACCGTCCCCGATCACGCCACCAAGTTACGTGAACTTTGTGATGAACTACAACATGCGTAACATGAACAAAGAGTTGCGAACTGTTTGCTATGTTAAAGTCTGCGAAGTGGAGATCAAGAAAGAGCACCAAGTGTTGATGGTCAATAAGACCACCAAACTCAAGAAAGGCAAGTCTAAGCAAAGGGACACTTCAAGAAGGGTGGTAAGAAAGTTACCACGCGGCGAAGAAGACCAAGGCTGGACCCAAGCCTGATACTGAGTGCTTTTACTGCAAGGGAGAAGGTCACTGGAAGCGGAATTGCCCAAAGTACTTGGCGGATCTGAAGAACGGCAACATCAAGAGGAAAGGTATATCGATATACATGTTATTGTTGTGTATCTCACTAGTACTGTAGTAGTGCTCGGTATTTGATCTGGTTGGTTGCTCATATTTGTAACTCAAACAGTCTTAGAATAAATGGAAGCTAGCGAAGAACGAGGTGACGATGCGCGTGGGAAACGGATCAAAGGTTGATGTGATCGCGGTCGGCACGCTACCCCTTCATCTACCATCGGAATTAGTTTTATACTTAAATAATTGTTATTTGGTGCCTGCGTTGAGCATGAACATTATATCAGGATCTTGTTTATTGCGAGACGGTTACTTGTTTAAGTCAGAGAATAATGGTTGTTCGATTTATATGAGTAAAATGTTTTATGCACATGCACCTTTGATAGATGGTCTATTCTTATTGAATCTCGATAGTGGAAATACACATATCAACAATATTGAGGCTAAACGTTTGAAATCAAGCGATAATTTGACCTATATGTGCATCGTCGTCTTGGTCACATTGGAGTGAAGCGATGAAGAAACTCCATTCGATGGACTTCTTGAATCACTTGATTTTGAATCACTTGAAAGATGCGAAGCATGTCCGATGGGAAAAATGACTAAGACTCCATTTTCAGTATGATGGAGCGAGCTACGGACTTATTGGAAATCATACATACCGATGTGTGTGGTCCAATGAGTGTAGCATCGCCAGTGGTTATCAAGTTATGTTCTTACCTTCACAGATGACTTGAGTAGATATGGGTATATCTATTTTATGAAACATAAGTCCGAAACTTTCGAGAAGTTTAAGGAGTTTCAAAGTGAGGTAGAGAATCAACGTAACAAGAAGATTAAATTTCTACGATCGTGGAGGTGAATATCTAAGTTACGAGTTTGGCGAGCATTTAAAGAAGTGCGGAATACTTTCACAATTGACACCGCCGAACACCACAGTAATGGTGTGTCCGAACGTCGTAATCAAGTCTCTTAGATATGGTTCGTTCTATGATGTCACTTACAGTTACCGCTATCATTTTGGGGTTATGCATTAGAAACAGCGCATTCACTTTAAATAGGGCACCGTCTAAATCCGTTGAAACGACACCGTATGAATTATGGTTTGGGAAGAAACCTAAATTGTCGCTCCTTAAAGTTTGGGGATCTGAAGCCTATGTAAAGAAGTTACAGCGGACAAGCTTGAACCCAAAGCGGAAAAATGCGTCTTCATAGGATACCGAAGGAAACTATTGGGTATACCTTCTATCATAGATCCGAAGGCAAAATCTTCGTTAAGAATGGATCCTTTCTAGAGAAGGAATTTCTCTCGAAAGAAGTGACTGGAAGGAAAGTAGAACTCGACGAGGTTGTCGAACCTTCTCTCGAAATTGCAGTAGCGCAGACCGAAGAAGTTCCTGTGGTGCCTGCACCAATTAGAGAGGAAGCTAATGATGATGATCATGAAACTTCGGTTGAAGTTGCTACAGAGCCTCGGAGGTCAACGAGAATTGCACCACTCCATTGGTATGATCCGTTATGAGTGTCATGTTGGTGGACAACACCGATGACCCCGAGACATATGAGGCGATGATGAGCCCAGATTCCAATAAATGGCAAGAAGCCATGAAATCCGAGATTGGATCCATGTACGAAAACCAAGTATGGACTTTGGTGGACTTACCGGATGGCCGGAAGGCTGTCGAGAACAAATGGATTTTCAAGAATAAAACAGATGCTGATGGTAATGTTACTGTCTATAAAGCTTGACTTGTCGCAAAAGGGTTTCGACAAATTCAAGGAGTTGACTACGATGAGACTTTCTCACCAGTAGCGAAGCTAAAGTCTGTGAGGATTATGTTAGCAATCGCTGCATATTATGTTTATGAGATATGGCAGATGGATGTCAAAACAGCATTCCTCAATGGAGATATTGATGAAGAGTTGTATATGATGCAACCCAAAGGTTTTGTCGATCCTAAAGATGCTAACAAGGTATGCAAACTTCAAAGGTCCATCTATGGATTGAAGCAAGCATCCGGTTGGAATCAACGCTTTGATAAGGTGATCAAAGTTTTGGTTTTATACAAACTTATGGAGAAGCTTGTATTTACAAGAAAGTGAGTGGGAGCTCAGAGCATTCTTAATACTATATGTGGATGACATATTGTTGATTGGGAATGATGTAGACCTTCTTAATAGTGTCAAGGAATATTTGAATAACAGTTTTCAATGAAGGATCTTGGCGAGCAAGCTTACATATTAGGCATAAAGATTTATAGAGATAGATCGAACGCCAAATATCATTGTCACAGAGTACATATTTGGACAAAGTTCTAAAGAGGTTTGGAATGGAAGAAAGCAAGAAAGGGTTCTTGCCCATGTTGCCCAATACAACCTTGAGTAAAACTCAAAGTCCGACATCGGCAGAAGATAGAGAAAGGATGAGTAAGACTCCCATGCCTCAGCCATAGGATCTCTAATGTATGCCATGCTATGTACTAGACCCGACATTGCATATGCTGTTAGTTTAACTAGCAGATATCAAAGTGATCCAGGAGTGGATCATTGGACAGCGATCAAAAACATCCTTAAGTACTTGAGAAGAACTAAGGATATGGTTCTTTCTTATGGAGGTGATGAACAACTCGTTGTTAATGGTTACACCGATGCTAGTTGGAACACCGATCCGGATGATTCTAAATCACAATCTGGATACGTATTTATTTTGAATGGTGCAGCAGTTAGCTGGAGGAGTGCAAAGCAAAGCGTTGTGGCGAGATCTTCAACTGAATCGGAATACATGGCTGCTTCGGAGGCTTCACAAGAAGCGATATGGATGAAAGAGTTCATTACAGAGCTGGGTGTGGTTCCTAGTGCGCTGGACCCAATGTCTATCTACTGTGATAACATGGGCGCCATAGCCAATGCGCAAGAACCAAGGTCACACAAGAAGCTGAAGCATATCAAGCTGCGTTTTCACGCTATTCGAGAGCATATCCAGGATGGGGATATAAAGATTTGCAAAGTACACACAGATCTGAATGTGGCGGATCCGTTGACTAAACCTCTCCCGAGGGCAAAACATGACCAACACCAAACTGCCATGGGTGTTCGGTATATTACCATGTAATCTAGATTAGATGACTCTAGTGCAAGTGGGAGACTGTTGGAGATATGCCCTAGAGGCAATAATAAATGTAGTTATTATTATATATTTGTGTTTATGATAAATGTTTACATTCATGCTATAATAGTATTAACAAGGAAACATTGATACTTGTGTGAGTTGTAAACTTAATTTGAAGTCCCTAGTATAGCCTCTATACTTCACTAGCTTGTTGGTTGATTAAATTATTGTGGTTTCCCTATCATGAACATTGAGATGTTATCAACAACAAGATCATATCGTTAGGAGAATGATATGGTGGACATACTCCTATTGATAAGCGTAGCATAAAGATCAAGTCATTTCAATAGTTCAATTGCTATATGCTTTCCGATACATAGTAACCTAATTCCTTCGACCATGAGATCATGCATATCACCTTTACCAGATGGATGCTTTGATGACATCAAACACCACCGTGAATCGGGTGGCTATAAAGGTGGCATTGAGTGTTCGGAAAGTATTGGTTGAAACACATGAATCAAGAGTGGGATTTGTCCATCCATATGACGGATAGATATACTGGGCCTCTCGGTGGAATGTCATCCAATTAGCTTGCAAGCATGTGATGGGTCACAATGGATCACATATCACGGAACGAGAAAAGAGTACTTATCGGTACGAGGTTGAACTAGGTATGCAGAGATACCGACGATCATAACCTCGGATAAGTAAACTATCGTGAGACAAAGGGAAATTGGTATCGTATGTAAGTGGTTCATTCGATCAAAGTAATCGTAGAAATATGTGGGAGCCATATGAATTTCCAGATTCCTCTATTGGTTATTGTTCGGAGAAGTGTCTCGATCATGTCCGCATAATTCACGAACCGTAGGGAGACACACTTAAGGATTCGACGTTGTTTTGAGTAGTTATGGTATTATGAGAAAGAGACCGAATGTTGTTCGGAGTCTCGGATGGATCCGGGATATCACGAGGTGATCCGGAATGGTCCGGAGAATAAGATTCATATAAGGAAAGTCCCGTTTCGGAGTTCGGGAATGATTCCGGTGTTTTCATCGGGAATGTGGTAGAAGGGTCCGGATTGTCCGGCACTCCGGGGGGGGGGAGGGTACATGAATGTGTCATTGGATGATTGCATCATGTACTAAGTGTTCTTGCTGTTCCAAAAACATGAAAGTCAAATTGCCAGTTTGAAAGTCAAATGGCTAAAACAGGAAACTGTGGAAAACAGGAAACTGTGGGAAACAGGAAACTGTGGGAAACAAGCAAGAGGAGTTTGAAACCAACTTGGAGGAGGAGTTTCTCTCCTCCAAGTCGGCGCCCAAGCCCTAGGCCGAGTTGGGGAGGGACTCCCTCCCTGGCGCGCCTAGCCCCTCCACCTATAAAAGGAGGGGCAGGGCTCCTCCTTGAGACACACAAGTTTCTACCTCTAATCTCAGGTTTAGAGCCGTTTGGTTTAGAGCTTCTAATTGCTTTAGCCTGCGGTTTAGAGCCTTCTAATTGGTGTGTCTAATCTCTAGACCACTAATAGCCCTCTCTCATAATCCACCATACTCGCTTCGGCTTAAGGCGAAGCCCTGCGGGATTTCCCCTCTACTTCCGGTACCACGCCGTTGTGCTGCCGGAATCGCGAGGAGAGTGCTACAACCTCCGCTGCCTGCTGGAACAAGGGAGAGGAAGGTCTTCGTCGAGTACCGAACGTGTGACCGACTGCGGAAGCGCTGCCGGAACGCAGCGCCGGAAGGATCGTCTACACGATCTTGAGATCGGAAACTACATCACCCACGAGAATCCGCTCTCGTTAAACACTTTGGAATCTTCGAGGGTAAGTTATTCCATCGACTCGTTGCTACAATCTAGTAGATAGATCTTGGCTTGTTTGTTTGTATGCGATAGAAAATTTTTGTTTTCCATGCTACGAACCCCTACATCGACATCCCCAATCAACCGATCTAATGTTTTTGCCGAACGGTGGATGAAGAACGCGACTTGAGATGCTCTTACGTTCTAGTTTCGAATCACACGGGCTGCACCTTATTTTACGGCCGCAAACAATCGATTGCACCTTATATTTTTGGAGCTCAAATATTGGGACCAACACTAATACTCCCTCTATCTCAAAATACATGTCTCAAATTTATCAAAATTTTGATAAATCTAGACACTATTTAGTATATAGATTCATCTAAAATTTAAAAAACCTAATACATCTATTCTTGAACGGAGGGAGTATAATATTTTGGTGCTAAGCTACTAGTGGAATTGGTAGATAAAAAATGGACCGGCCGACGGTTCAACAGAATAAACTTGAACCGGTGCCACTATGGTGTTCTAAGACCATGCACAATGCAAGGTGCCTAGATAGGTTCTTGAGGAAATAAACCAACCATTTTATGAAGCACTGGTGCCAATTTGTATAGGATAGCCATATGTTAGTATAAATAAGCACCAATGCTTAACAAAAACCGATTTATTTTTCTAAGAACTGTCTTTGAGCACCTTGCATTGTTGATGCCCTAAAGGACTGGACAAGAAACTGAACGAGGAAAAACTTGTTGAACTAGCGGTTTGGCTCACAACCTAGGAAACCCAGAGAACGTTCTGACCGGCTAGAATAATATTTGCCGCCTCCACCAAGAAACCTAGTCACCACAACTCCTTCTCCATTGGACGGTTCCCCCTACTTCGACCAGCCTTACTTGTGTTGGAAGATGCGATGAACTAGATGGACGAGTGAAGTTTTATTTAAATTAGTTTTTTCAATATATTAGTTTAGAATTTTGGTAGTCATCTTCCTTTTGGCCAGTATGTCCAAGGAGACGACATCATCAACAATATGGTTATCGCAAGGAGGGTGCCCGGCTCCCGCAACGTTGACAAGGCAGTTAATTTGCTTTTCTCTAGAAGTAGTAGGATGGCCCTCGCAAATGCGAGGGTATAGTCTTCAATGTGTCGAAATAAATAAGAAATAAATATATTTTTTTACATACATTAAAATTATAAGTTACACGTCTGAAATTATAAATAATTATCAAGTTATTTCTCATATAATCATATTGGTGACAACATGTGTCATTTTTGCTTGATGATAGGTCATCTATAATATCAAAATAAATTTTGTCTGCAGGCTATCTAGTACTTTTTGTCTCATGTTGGAATGCAATGATAAGATTTAGATCATTGGTCTTCAGCAATGAAATTCATTTTTATGGTCCAATAATATTATTTTTACCTAATTAGGGAAATATGATGGGTTATATTTCTAATGAAATAGCAAGGAAAAATTACTAAAAATACGTAATAACAAACATTGTACTCACTAATAGAAAAACCAAGTAAACCATAAGAATTTATATTCTATTTTCTTTAGATCTTTCAATCTCTCATTTACTTCCTATGTTCAAAAATATGTGAAATTCCCCCTCCGTCAAAAGATACACGACTTTGTTAAACATGGAAAGTTTTCACAATTCAACACAACTTTAATCAAATTAATAGAAACTTGACTATATATAAGTTTTTCTAAAATATTATCGAAATAGATGTATTGTTATTTATTATGTTTTATCTAATTCTTTTCCGTATATACCTAATGTTCAACTAAGTCATTTTACACATTTGCTGACATGTATTTTTATTGTCAGGTAACATGTCAATGATGATATTGTTTGGCATGCAGTTTGCTTTGACTAAGAGTATCTTAATTAACAACCACAGTTGAATATTGTTATTCCTTACAACGAAGTGTACCATGGTTCCTTGTGCAGTATGGTTTTCATTTGTTATTGTAAATATAGATAATTCCCTTAATAAATTTGGTAAAAGTTGATGTAGTGTGAGCTTTCAAACATCATACATGAACTATATTATGTCAAGGCAGGGGTATCTCTTTCTACGATTTTAAAATGAGATAAAGAATCACCCACCGTTTCATTTTCTCCCGCTTTTTTTGTTGAATTTTATCAATCAATCATATGTTGAACTATCAAATATTTTCTCTCACAAAATTAAGACGGAGAATTATATACCCCCTCCGTCCTAAAATAGATGTCTCAGATTTGTCAAAATTTGGATGAATCTAGACACTATTTAGTATATATGTTCATCCAAATTTTAACAAATCTAAGATATCTATTTTGGGACGGAGGGAGTACCATTTTATTCACCGTTGTGTTCCTTCAGCCTTTGCAGCTAGCCAATCATATGTCGAGAGGTGAATTTATGTGAGGTGGAGGTTTTAGACGTGTTTGCAGTTTATTTAGTAACGTATCTAGACAAATCTATGATAACTAATTTGATGCGAATGGAGTAATGTAATTATTTATTAATTATTGTTGTAAACTTATTCTGTACAAAATAAATAGGTTTACCTCGTATAGTTGTATGTATACTCCAGCTGCCATGTCCTAAGTTTATATTTCATTACCTAGCAATTATTTTGCCGTGGCAAGTCTAGAGATTATTTTATCTTCAAACGTCCAGCTAGAGGTACACCCTCTATATCAAAATATAAGATGTTTTAGTTTTATGAAAGGAGCGTATCTAAACCCCTTTTCGGGTGTAGGTTCACTCCGAATCTACATACTAGAAGGGTCTAGATACACTCATTTTATAAAGATAAAACATCTTATATTTTAAATCAGAGGGAGTACATACGAAAACTATGCTGCTTTTTTTGAACCGGAAAACTATGTTGTTGATCTCGTTACATTTGCATCTAAGAAAAAATAACACGTACACTTGCACCTAAGAAGAAAAGTACATATAGTGCAAAGTTGTTTAAGTACATATAGTGCAAAGTTGTTTTCTCTCACAATCTATCCATGTGCAGGTCACATCTTGTCATCAGGATACGGAGTAATAAGTTAGGCACGGACTCCTTTATTTTTGAACCGTCCATGTCATATACCCTACAGGAAAACGGTTATACTTATACGCCGAAGGATAAGTGAGATAGGCTCGTCTACAGAAGTTGTATTCAACAACTTTTTTTTTGAACCGTCCATGTCATAGAAACCTAAATTTGTTTCAACAGAAGTTGTATTCAAATGAAAGGATGCTCGTCTACCTTTTCACCTAAGTGAGACAGGCTCTCATCCTTAATGGCATCATAATCACATTTTTGTGAGTATATCATAAAGACATGAATTAAACTATTCCTCCAGTTGTGCGAAGATATCTAGGGGTAGATCTGCGGACCCCGGTTTAGGGTTTCAGTGGGAACCGAGCCCCGGAGCGCCGGAATCCTACGAGAACTTGCATGTGTGTCTAGCATATGCGTACATGCATGATAGGATGTTGATACATGCAATACCTAGTCCCCGGGTGCGAGCCTGTTCGGAAGCATGCGATGACAGTTGGAAAGGCCCGATCGACGACGTATCTATTAGCCCAGGCGGAGCGATGATGACAGCCTGGCCGACGGCGCAACTGCCAGCGCGGTTTCCAGGGTGCAAGCTACGCTGACGGCCTATCGCTCTCGCAGCTGAGGGTTGTGCCGACCTTCGAGCCGTCGGTGTATTTCTCAGCGGTTGGCCCGCGATGATGCCACGTAGCAAGGTACGCCGAGGGCCAAGCCGTCGGTATATCTCTGAGCGCCGTCATTTGCCGTCCTTCAGGTTTGTCGCACCAACGTTCTATGCCGACGGCTATGCTTGGTACGCTGATAAGATGTGTGCCGACGGGGATACGCCGATGGCCACTATCGGCGTAGTACTACGCCGAAGGTTTTTCTATCTACGCCGAGGGCTTGGGGCCTTCGGCGTATAACCGTTTTCCTGTAGTGATACGTCTTGTAATTTGGACGTGACTCGTGACTTGGACGCCTCGATACACATCAAAAAGTTATGTTATTATTATGCATTCAATGTTAAATCACAGCCATATAATATGTATCCAAATGTCTAAAAAATTGAGATGATGTGGGTTAACGTGGTGGTGGCTTTCTAAAGCCTCTTATGTTAATTTTAGTATATAATAGATACATTACTCCACACTTTCTTTAAAATAAGGCATGTAAGTATTTTCAATTATAATAGTGTGAAGTTTGACAATGTTTATACGAAAATGGGTCAACAAATATAATACTCCCCCTGTCTCAAAATAGATGTCTTAGACGGAGGGAGTAGTATATATTTATAATATGAACAACTACAGTTGTATCTAACGGTACTGATTTGTTTAGATATGTTAATGGCCTTTTCTAAAATATGGCCAAACTTTAGATAGTTTGGCTTTGAAAAAAAATAGTCTTTGCTTTGTTACTTCCAAAAGCGGAGGAAGTGTAGTATATCATGGTATTGTTTGTCAGAAAAAAAATTGGATAGGTTATCAGTTTGTAATTGCCTGAAAATGCAGTGGTTTCTTAGTGATATACCTGCCGCAGCGAAAGTTGTGCTGACGCACCCACCAGGTATGGAGTGGTTGCCCGTGGTTCCCAGTGGGCACCGGCACATGTACGATCCTTCCGTATTGACACATTCACCATAGCACTCAGTGCTTGTTTGTCCAAATTTGCATTCGTTGGTATCTACATTTACATATACGAAATGATTAACTCATCGATTTGAAAGTAAAAGTAAATAAATTGCCTACACTCTTTTCATATGAAATACTTGTCGTCGTTTTAGTTCAAATTAATCTTTGTTCCCTTACAAAATCTAAACGAGCTACCACATGTATATATAATGGGATTGGTACTTTTGAAATGACTAAAAATAACTATTTTCTAGGGACCATATTATCCAATCTAAACATATTTCAACACTTCCCCTTACGTATGGCTCCCTTTGGCCTAAACGTGGACCGAAAATGGGCTATAATATTTTTATATTATATATATTTGTGTCAGCCGGTCTTGAACTCGAGACATATTGGCTTGATACCTTGTAGAACTGTTTATTACGGATTGGAGTGAGTATTATGTACCTTTGCACCCGTCGATGAGGTAGGGATTTCCATCGTAACCCTTTTTGCAGCTGCATGGATAGGTACCGTCCGAGCGTTTGCTGTGGTTACTCTTGCAGACGCTGCTGCTGTGATGGCCAACTGCCTCCCACGCCAGCAAAAAGGGAACTGCCATGGTATCTTTTGACGGGGCCCGACGTGTCTGTAGAAGATCGGTATACACGGAGCTGTTATCGAACCACCCGTTCTTGGCGACAAACACGCGCACCGGAAGCACCTCCAGGTCGGCGCTGCGGTTCCAACCGAACCACGTGAGCTGCACGTCGTAGCGGCCGGACGTGTGTACTTGGCTGTCGTAGCTCCCCGGCGCAACGATGTCCGCGCGGCAGCAGCCTGCGCTGCTGCCGGAGCATTGCGTGACGATGCGGCCCATTTCAAAGTATGTGCCGTCGTCGTCATCGTCATCGCCATCGTCATCGTCGTTGACATTGTCGTCGTCGTTGTAGTTGCTCCTGTACTGGCAGAGTGACGTGCAGCTGGCCACGGTGATATCGCCGTCTTTCACCGTTGCCTGCACGTTGCAACCCGTGAGGATGATCTCGTTGCCGCTTTCGAGGCTGTACGGCCCGTCGCGCCTAAGGACGTGACTGATGAACGTGCTGTTGCCGATGGTATGCCCGTGGAAGTCGATTTTTACGTCGCCGTTGTGTTGGGCGTACAGAAAGGGGAACTGGACATCGGGGATCTGAAGGACTTGAACCGTGGCGGCGGCGTCAAGCAGCAGCCTTGATTCGCCGGAGCTGCTTGTGTCGTCGCAGGTGAGGTTGAACCCCGGCAGGTAGCAGCTAGCGTCCGGGCCGATGCCGAACGGGTACGGCACCTCCACGGCGCCGCACGACGTCGGGCAGTTGGGCATCCCGATCGGCACCGCCGGGTCGCCTGCTGCTCCTCCTCCAGCGGACAGCAACAACACCACGAGCATGAGCAGTGCCGCTGCGGCTATTGCTACTATTTCAGCCGACGAGATGGTCATTTGCGCCATTGCTAACGACCGATATATCACGAGCTAGACCATGGCCCTTGCTCACCTATATATATACACTATGAAGATTTGAACATGCAATCGTGCACGGCGGCAGTGTGCACAACACGGTTCCACTCCACGCTAAGTCTCACTTTGCAGGGCACGCCACGTCAGCCCTAAACCATACCGCGTTAAACACGCACGTACGGATCCAGCGATCTGACGTGGAGAGATGTCGTAGCAACTGCCATGCAAAGTCGAACGATGATGACTGCTGCCCGGAGGAATATTCTACTGCCAAAGGAACAATTTGTTTGTTGGAGTATTTTACTTACATTTTACTACTAATCACTTACCATATGCAAGATGGCCTTCCCAAATCCTCCGTCCCAAAATAAGTGAAGCAGAGATACACGTGTATCTGTTGAAATTTGGTGTATATTGGGCTGTTGGTCCATTGTAAATTCCAAATTCTCTTTGGCCACTCAGATATGGCAAGATATGGCTTAGTGGTACTAAAGTTTAGTCCCACATTGCTAGTTGAAGGGGAGTTGGACCACCTTATATAGTAGAGTGTTGCACCACTCACTAAGGTGTGACAAGAAGAGTAGCCCTCGCAAACTCCTCCTCCGACGCCGCCCGCCTCGTCACGACGCGCGCGCGCCGCAGGTTGTTTTTATGGACGTGGCTATTACCGACTCGGACGTGGGCTGAGCCCACGATCCTCCTAACCTGCATTATATAAGCGTCCGGGCAAAACCTAATCGGCACCGAATCAATCCACACACGCGCCTACCTCTAGAACCTTGCGCCACCGCTTTCGTCTTCTCCATCCCAGCTTGCGGCGTGCACCGCCAGATCGACAAGAGCCTCCGAACCCCGCCTCGTGAACTGTCGGGTGAGGCGATCAGGTTTTGGGGCGCTCAGCGCGACCTCGGCAACCACGTCGTCCGGCGACGAGTTTCCTGACGACGACTTCTTTCCGGACGTCAGCGACCTCTTCGACAACCTCAACATGGGCGACGCTGCTGCGACCGCTGCGGCTGCTATTCAGCCTACATCGTATGTGATCTCGATTTCTCTCTTTCAGATTATGCTAGGGTTCTTTGTTCTAGCGTTTGGTGTAGATGTGATAGGTTTATCTTGTATAGATGTAATCTGTTCATCTACTTTGTTGATCTGCATGATTGATTTTACTACTATATGTATGATCATGATTTATAAGTTTATTATTCGGATTAAATCATATGAATTATTGCTTATATTTCCAACAATCCAAAAACCTGATTATAGGAAACTGAATTCCACTGGTGTAGCCGCGGCTACTAGGCCGCCTCCTTTTGACGGCATGCACTATAAGAGATGGCGCAAGAGAGCAGTTCTCTGGTTTGAAAACCTAAACTGCTATAGCGCCACTCTTGAAAGCTGAAGGAGATCTTCTCTGGCGTAAAGCGAACTTTAAGAAAGCCGATACCATGTTTACGGCGGCTCTGTTCAGTGTTCTTGAGGACAACATTGTTGACCCTTATATGTCATTTGATAATGGCAAGGACGCGTGGGAAGCGCTCGAGGCCAAGTTTGGGGTCTCGGACGCTGGCACTGAGTTGTATGTCATGGAGCAATTCTATGACTACAGGATGGTTGATGAGCGCTCCGTCGTTGAGCAAGCTCATGAGATACAATCACTTGCCAAAGAACTTGAGCAGTTCAAGTGTTCCTTACCGGACAAATTTGTGGCTGGTGGCATTATTGCCAAGCTTCCTCCTTCGTGGAGGAACTTTGCTACTTCTCTGAAACATAAGAGACAAGAGTTTTCCGTTACGGATCTCATTGGGTCTCTTCATGTGGAAGAGAAGGCGGGAGCAAAGGACAAAACTGCTCGAGGGCTTGAGGGAGGTTCTACTGCCAATTTAGTGCAGAGGAAAAACTTCCAATCCCACAAGTTCAAGAATAAGAACAAAACTGAAGGAAAGGGAAAGTTCGATGGCAAGAACAAGGCCACACACTCAACCAACTTCAAGAAGAAAAATGATAAGAGGAAAGGATCTTGCCACGTCTGTGGTGATCCTGATCATTGGGCTCCTAGCTGCTCTAATCGCTTTGACAAGCGTCAACATGAGAACAGCGGCAAGACCGCGAATGTTGTTATTAGCGATACTGAGATGAAGGATGCTGGGTCTCAAGGACTTCTTCCGTGCTGATGGGAAACGGCTCACGTGCTTCTGTTCATGGTGTTGGTACGGTAGATCTGAAGTTTACTTCGGGGAAGACCGTACAGCTAAAGAACGTGCAGCATGTTCCCTCCATCAATAAGAATCTCGTCAGCGGGTCGCTTTTATGTCGAGATGGCTTTAAGTTGGTTTTTGAGTCCAATAAAGTTGTAATTTCTAAGTATGTAAAATTCGTTGGAAAAGGTTATGAGTGCGGAGGTCTGTTCCGCTTGTCTCTGTCAGACTCATGTACTAAAGTTATTAATCATGTTTGCAATGATAATGAGTTCAATGTTTGGCATTCACGACTTTGTCATATTAACTTTGGTTGCATGACGCGGCTAGCCAATATGAGTTTAATTTCGAAATTTACCACTGTCAAAGGTTCTAAGTGCCAAGTTTGTGTGCAAGCAAAGCAACCCCACAAGTCTCATACGACTGCGGAACCGAGAAACTTAGCACTGCTATAACTTATACATTCAGATCTCTGTGAGATGAATGGTGTATTGACAAAAGGTGGAAAAGATACTTTATTACGTTGATTGATGACTCCACTAGATACTGCTATGTTTATCTCCTGAAATCTAAAGATGAAGCTTTGAACTTCTTCAAAATCTATAAAGCTGAGGCAGAAAATCAACTTGATTTTAAAATCAAGCGGCTAAGGTCGGATCGTGGTGGAGAGTACTTTTCAAATGAATTTGATTTATTCTGTGCGGAACATGGTATTATACATGAGAGGACGCCTCCCTACTCACCTCAGTCAAATGGGGTAGCCGAAAGAAAGAACCGCACTCTAACTGATTTGGTTAACGCCATGTTAGATACATCGGGTCTTTCCAAGGAATGGTGGGGGGAGGCGCTAATGACTGCGTGTCATGTCCTAAACCGTGTTCCTGTAAAGGATAAAACCATGACTCCATTTGAGGAATGGGAAAAGAAAAGGCTTAAACTCTCTTACTTACGAACTTGGGGTTGTTTGGCGAAAGTCAATATTCCAATACCCAAGAAGCGAAAGCTTGGACCAAAAACCGTCGATTGTGTTTTTCTGGGATATGCTTTTCATAGCATTGGCTATAGATTTTTGATAGTAAAATCTGAGGTATCCGACATGCATGTTGGTACAATAATGGAGTCGAATGATGCGACTTTCTTTGAGGATATCTTTCCTATGAAAGGTATGTCTAGCTCATCAAATCAGGAGATGACCAGTTCATCTAGTCAGGAATTTTCTATAATTCCTGAACCCACTATGCCGATAGAACACTCTGATGATCCTGTGGAGGATGACAATGAAGCTCCCAAAAGGAGCAAGATACAAAGGACTGCAAAGTCATTTGGTGATGATTTCATTGTGTACCTTGTGGATGATACTCCCACTTCTATTTCAGAAGCCTATGCATCTCAAGATGCTGACTACTGGAAGGAAGCTGTCCGAAGCGAGATGGACTCCATCTTAGCTAATGGTACTTAGGAAATCACTGATCGTCCTTATGGGTGTAAACCTGTAGGATGTAAATGGGTGTTCAAGAAAAAGCTTAGACCTGATGGTACTATTGAAAAGTACAAGGCACATCTTGTGGCCAAGGGTTATACCCAAAAGGAAGGTGAAGACTTCTTCGATACCTACTCACCTGTAGCCAGATTGACCACTATTCGAGTACTACTTTCCTTGGATGCCTCACACGGTCTTCTCGTTCATCAAATGGACGTTAAGACAGCTTTTCTAAATGGAGAGCTAGATGAGGAAATTTATATGGAGCAGCCTGACGGATTTGTGGTAGATGGTCAAGAAGGAAAGGTGTGTAAGTTAGTGAAGTCTTTGTATGGTCTTAAGCAAGCTCCTAAGCAGTGGCACGAGAAGTTTGAAAGAACTTTAACTGCTGAAGGCTTTGTTGTAAACGAAGCTGACAAATGTGTGTACTATCACCATGGTGGGGGCGAGGGAGTTATTATGTGTCTCTATGTTGATGACATATTAATATTCGGGACGAACCTCGCTGTTATCGAGGAGGTCAAAGAGTTCCTATCTCGTTGCTTTGAGATGAAGGACTTGGGAGTGGCTGATGTAATCTTAAACATCAAGCTACTAAAGGATGACAATGGTGGGATTACATTGTTTCAGTCTCACTATGTGGAAAACATATTGAGTCGCTTCGGGTATAGCGACTGCAATTCTTCTCCAACGCCTTATGATCCGAGTGTGCTACTTCGAAAGAATCGAAGGACTGCTAAAGATCAATTGAGATATTCTCAAATTATTGGCTCGCTCATGTATTTAGCCAGCGCTACTAGACCTGACATCTCCTTTGCTGTAAGCAAACTGACTCGATTTGTGTCAAATCCTAGATATGATCATTGGCATGCTCTTGAAAGAGTTTTGCGCTATTTGAAAGGCACTGCGAGTAATGGTATTCACTATACTGGGTATCCTCGGGTACTTGAGGGTTATAGTGATTCAAATTGGATATCTGATGCTGATGAGATTAAGGCCACAAGTGGTTATTTTTTTACACTTGGTGGTGGCGCTGTTTCCTGGAAGTCTTGCAAGCAGACCATCTTAACGAGGTCAACAATGGAAGCAGAACTCACAGCATTAGACACAGCCACTGTTGAAGCAGAGTGGCTTCGTGAGATCTTGATGGACTTAACTGTGGTTGAAAAACCAATACCCGCTATCCCGATGAACTGTGATAATCAAACTGTGATCGTCAAAGTAAACAGTTCTAAGGATAATATGAAGTCATCAAGGCATGTGAAGAGGAGATTGAAATCTGTCAGGAAATTGAGAAACTCCGGAGTTATTGCATTGGATTATATCCAAACATCTAAGAACCTGGCAGATCCTTTCACAAAGGGACTATCACGTAATGTGATAGATAATGCATCGAGGGAGATGGGTTTGAGACCCACACCATGAGTTGATCCCAGTGGCAACCCACTCTATGTGATCGGAGATCCCGTGAATTAGAGATGGGAGACAAGCTATTGGTCAGCTGAGAGGAGAGTATTCCCATATTACATTTACATATCCATAAAGATGGAATACTCTCTTATTCTGCATGGCAGGTTGATATTTATCTTAATGTGTTCCAAGTGGCTTTTTATAAGCGGAGATGTTGTCCTGCAGAACATCTCTTGAGGAATACACCTATATGAGTCTGACTGTCAAACGTCGCAGTCCGTGAGAGTTGGGTGCTCTCTAATAAACTCATGAAAGGCCCTGGAGTATGACGCATAAGCTCCAAACTGGGAAGCCGACGTAGCCCTGCATCGTCTAAATTTTGTGTGAAACTAGCGCGCAGAAAACTTGTAGTTCAAGGCATAGTCCACTATTCAAGTTGCAAGCTAGTGTAGCATGAAATTTAACGTGGAAGTTCAACTTAACAGTCTCCACTACACACCTATATATAAAACAATGTTCTGGAAGAAAAGTGATGTGATGTGCCAATGAGACTTTGTGGGGGATTGTTGGAATTTGGTGTATATTGGGCTGTGTTGGCCCATTAGACAAATTCTGAAATTCTCTTTGGCCCACTTGTATATGGAAGCATATGGCTGTGCTAGTGGTACTAAAGTTTAGTCCCACATTGCTAGTTGAAGGGGAGTTGGACCACCTTATATAGTAGTGTTGCACCACTCACTAAGGTGTGACAAGAAGAGTAGCCCTCGCGCACTCCTCCTTCGACGCCGCCTCGCCTACACGATGCCAAGGTTGCGGAATCTCACGAGCCAAGCTTTATTTTGCTTGTTGGGAAAACTGATTATGAGTCATTAACGACGCGTTAATTACAGCCGCTTCAGCTTTTATGGACGCGTGGCTATCGACTCGGACGTAATGAGCCCACGATCCTCCTAACCTGCATTATATAAGCGTCCGGCAAAACCTAATCGGCATCAATCAATCCACACGCGCTACCTCCGTAACTTTGCGCCGCTTTCGTCTTCTCCATCCCAGCTTGGCGTGCACCGCCAGATCGGGACGATGAGGCCTCGGAACCCGCCTCGTGAACTCATGCGGGTGAGGGGCGATTAGGTTTTTGGGGAGCGCTCAGCGCGACTACTGGCAACCACGACGTCGTCCGGCGACGAGTTCCCTGACGACGACTTCTTCCCGGACGTCAGCGACCTCTTCGACAACCTCAACATGGGCGACGCTGCTGCGACCGCTGCGGCTGCTATTCAGCCTACATCGTATGTGATCTCGATTTCTCTCTTTCGGATTATGCTAGGGTTCTTTGTTCTAGCGTTTGGTGTAGATGTGATAGGTTTATCTTGTATAGATGTAATCTGTTTATCTACTTTGTTGATCTGCATGATTGATTTTACTACTATCTGTATGATCATGATTTATAAGTTTATTATTCGGATTAAATCATATGGATTATTGCTTATATTTCCAACAGTATCTACACAAAATTGCATCACTTATTTTATGGGGAGGAGATAGGGGATGCTTAGAAATAAAATCTCATAAGGGACAACATTACTGAATATAAGCTGGACTTTGTGGGGATTTATTAGGAAGCTATCAGGCAGGAACTTAGTATATGGAGATGCTCAAAATGAAGTCAGAGCTAAGTTCTTGATGGAACTGGTAAATGTCATCGGGATCTCTTAGTGCCCTATATTGATAGCCGGTGATTTTAATATGACTATGAAAGACAGTGAAGAAAAACCCTAGGGATACAACAAATGGAGTCCCCTTTTCAATGTTGTCATCAATCAAGGAGGTCTTATGGAGATTGCTCCGACTGGGAGGAATTTCACTTGGTGTAACACATGAAGATCCTACATATGAGTTGTTGGATAGGGTTTGGTGTCACCATGATGGGAGGAACATTTTCCCTTGTGTGTGTCACCACTCTTCCCAATGAATTATGTAACCACACCCCCTTACCAATAAAACCTGGAGAGAGGGCTATGATTCCAAAAAAAAAACAATTTGATAATTGAAAAAGCGAGAAATCTGAAGTTAATTTTTTCAGCTTTCGAGCATCTTTTGGGTCTAAAAATCAATTTCCATGAGAGTGAATTGTTTTACTCTGGTGAGGCTCAAGACGAGCCCAATCTACATGCTAAGTTATTTGGCTGCAACAAGGACAATTTCCAATTAGGTATTTGGGAATACTAATACAATATCAAAGAATTACAAATGCTGAATAGAAACTTGTTGAGAATAGACTATAATTAAGATTAAGTAGTTGGAAAGGTAAAAACTGTTATCCTTAAGGGAAGATTGATTCTCATTAACTCAGTTCTAAGTTATATGGTATTGTATATGATATCCTTCCTGCATATATGAAAAAGGGTCTTAAAATGATTGGATCACTTCCAGTCAATATTCTTTTGGCAAGGGGACAATGAAAAAATAGAAATATCAACTAGCTAAGTGGAGTGTGGCTTGTCACCCTAAAGACCAGTGGGCTAGGTATTCATGATCTTAAGGTCAAAAATATGGCCCTTCTTGATAAATGGCTATTCAAGTTACTTACTGAAGATGGAGTATGGCAAAATCCCCTTCAATGAAATTATGTTGGCTTGAAAGCGCTGTCCTAGGTATTTTGGAAATTTGGCGATTCACATTTCTGGATTGGTCCAATGGCTACGAAAAAACATTTCTTCTGTTTTAGATTTTTTTTATTTAAGAATGGATCTGAGATACTTCTTCATAAGGGTGATAAAGTCTCCATGATTTTGGAGTCTTCTCCACCAAATATGAAGATCAGAAGAGATTTACTTGGACCCAAGCTTGCTTCTTGGAATGTCTTGTTTTAGCGCTTGAGTTTAGTCCATTTAACATATGGGACTGATGAATTTCATTGGAACCCACACAAGAATTTATTTCTCGGTTGATTTGATCTATGTATAACGCACTAGTACATCTAAACTTACCAATTGATGATAATATAAAAATCTAGAAGATGAAGATACATATGAAGGCTTGGTATCTTCATTGGGAGGGAGGGTTACCTTTACTAAAGACAACCTTGTTGGACAGAATTGGCACGGGAGTATGAAATGTGTTATTTTGTTATGATGAGACAAATCAATCATCTCTTTTTCCAATGCAATTTTCCCATTCTATAAGGTTCGTCATCCAAGTACCTTCAAATTTGTATCCACCTCGTAGTGTTTTTAATATTTTTTGGAAATTGACTACATGATGTAGATCACAAGTACATAATTCGACTTTGCGAGAGAGTTTTCCATTATTTGGTCGCTATGGTTATGTTGATATTTTTTAATGATATTCTCTTTTGCAGGTTATTTACTGGTGCACCAGTATGCTCGGTTTATTGTCGTCTCTACAACATATTGAGTCTCGCGACCTGTCTATGAAAGTATCTACACGACGAGGGACTTTTTTATCCAATATGGATGATAGCATAATCTTCAGATCGGCCCTCCACCACCTTAGGCGTTTTGCAATTTCTCATTTCTATATGTAATTCTCCTTTTTTTAAGTTTTATGACGTATGGATTTGTGTGGTCGGTGTGCATCCTAGTTATATAGAGTCCATGTCTAATGCCTAAAACTATTTAAGTAATAAAGCGTCCTTAGTAAAAAACAATAACAAATACAGTAGTACTACTTCACTATCCACTCATTAACGTATGCTCTTCCAATAATTCGATTAAATTTGATTAGAAGCACCGGGAGGATGATTTTATTGGGGCGAATGGTCTGGTTCTGCCGGCCGATATGTTATTAATCTAACTGTGGCCTTTCCGCGGCACATGCAATGATGCAAAGCCCTATGAATTGGTACGGAGTACTCCAAATCAATCGGTTCACATGCATTGCATCGTGGCTGGCCGCTGCTTTTCCATGAAGCATGCCCCATTTCCCATGACGCCGCCGATCGAGTTCAAGGGACTCTTCTGGTTTCTGGAGGTCGCTGCGTCGTCTGCTTCAAAGTTCAAACCCTGTTTCATTCTGTCTTGCGTGCTAATGATGGGATGCCGGGTCATCTTTTTCCTGGGGAGTGTCTAATCGAAGCTACTATAACTGTTTTTGAATTTTGGGTCGTTTCAGTCTTTCTGGTATCATAGTGTTTTTGGCCGGCATTTCCACCGTCCTCTGTCGAAATTGGTCCTTGGTTTACTAGACCGCGAGCATGAGTCCGTCAACTTTGCCTCATCTGCCTGGATACAACTCATTATTCCCCCATCGTCTGTACAAATTTGTCCTTGGTTTACTCGACTGAGCATGATGCCGTCAACTTTGATCCCCCAATGCGTTGCCCCATCTGCCTGGACAGAACTCATTATTCCCGTGTGCAGACTTCAGAAACGAATCTGCATGTTCCTGGCTTTGTATGGTATATATCAGAGCTGAGCTGAGTTTGTAGACTGCTCGTACTTTCCTGTTACCTAGTCTTCGTACTACTTACTTAGGTAACGATTCTGAATGCTGGTATCTTGAGTTTTGAATCGATCTTCTTCCGACGGTTTGTGGATTATGTACCGTACCCCTATATTTGTTTCGTTTTATCTGTTCTTAAATTAGTATATACCAGCTGGGTCGATCATTGGTCGCTTAGGGTTGTATTTTTTTTTCTGAAACAAGGCAAAAGGCCTTTTTATAGAGGAAAAAGAGTTCAAAGTTTTTCAGAGCCCAAGCCAACTCCATCCAAAAACACAGGAACATAAGCGTTACAGGAAACAAAAACAACAGACTGTGCGAGATATGGCGGAAAATCCTGGAGTTGTGTTCAATCCATAGCTTCCACGTACGCGACCAGTGTAATCTTGGAGGCAACCGCTTTCCATGGAGCGTTGGGATGAGGAGCCGAGGCTTGCCCAATATTCCTTCACCGATTGAAGCCAAAACCAAGTACCCCATATAGCTTGCTAAAATAAACTTACCTTGTAAAACAGAGGTAGTACTCCCTCCGTTCCAAAATATAAGACGTTTTAGATTTGTGAAGAAAATGAATCTAGACTTCTTTTAATGTGTAGATTCACCCTAAAGTTGAGTGAACCTACATACTAAAACAAGTCTAGATTCATTTTCTTTACAAACCTAAAACATCTTATATTTTGGAACGGAGGGAGTAGCTGGCAGTAGGTGCAGGGTTCCAATGCAATATTAAGGTTGTAATGACGATGCACCAGTTCTGTTGCCTTGTTGTCACGGACGGATCATCACGGGGGCGAACCTGGGCTGTCGCCCCCCGGGAACTGCTATTTCCCACCTGACGCGGGCGGAATCATAGCTCCGCACGCAACCTTCTTCTCATGGGCCGCCCCCAAAGCAGCCCAAATAAACAAAGATGCTATTTTTAGTTTTTTCAATTTTGAACAGTTTTTAAGTTTAAACAGTTTTGGAATTTAATAGTTTTCGTGGCTATTCAAAATTTTCAAATTCCAAAACTGTTCATATTCATAAACGGTTCAGATTCAAAATTTGTTCATACTTAAAAGTGTTCAAATTTAAAAAATTGGTCAAATTCAAAAATTGTTCTAATTCAAAAGGTGTTCAAATTCGAAAAGTGTTCCAATTTTAAAAAAATTACATCAAAATGTTCATATTTTAAAATGTTCAGAAAACAGAGAAAAGAAAAAAAAGAAATACAAAAAAGGGAGAACGGTAATTGGGCCGGCTCAACACGGGCGCCCGCGTTGAGCCATAAATAGAATTCGCCCCCCTCCCTTCCCCACCCCCACCCCAGCGAAAACTACTTTGGTTGACTATGCCAGCCCATAAGACCCATATGTCCCTTCTCACTCTACCTGTAAGCACGATCTGAAAAGGATCGACAGTTTCTTCTCCTCTCTCTTGTCTCTAAACACGGCAGTTATGCAGCGACCGGAATGGCTTTTTTGCTGTGGGCGTGACCTGCCGCCGGTGGCGCTGGGTGATGGAGGCGGCATGCCAGAGACTAACTCGTCTCGTCCTGGTTGCGCGCCCGCCACTACAGGAAAGGGAAGCTACGCCGACGGCCAAACGTCGGGCCGTCGGCGTAACCATCGTCCAGGCCAGCCCCGCCAAGCAGCCATCGACGTAGAATTTCCCTCGGTATATCCTTTGCTACCCTGACGGCTGCCCTCGGCGTAGCTATATTTTATTTTATCTCATTAAACTTTAAAAAATCATAAATAAATAATTCTAATTCAGAAAAATACAAATAATATATTAAAATTTGCAGAAAAATAATACATATCTATCTACACTCAAATATTACACATTTGTAAATAAAAATTAAGTAAAGCATAAAACATTATATATAGTTTAAAACGGGCATAAAAAATTCAAAAATGATCGAAACAATACGAAACCTTCGTGTGGTGTTATATTATGTGACATAGTTAGAAGGAAAAATATCAAACTTGGTATATTGATTATGTCTCAAAGAAACCTTCACAAAATGACCTATCTCATTCGAGGTTTCTTGGCTTTCGGGTCAAATGACCAATGTTATGGCTAGAATTAAGGCATAGTTTATCATAATATTCCCATATTGTTCATACATGTGCATCATAGGATGGCGAACAATGTTGCAGGAGGAAGCTTTCCTTTTTGTCGCACCAAAAAGCCATTTTCTATTTTCCGAGCATAAAAAACAGACGGTTTTGTGAAACAACCACCAAATGGCTAATTCAAAATACAACCACCACATTTTACAAAAATAATAGAGCACCTTATATGGACAGTGTCCCAACAGGGGGATCCGAAACCTTTCTGTCCACCTTTGGTGAAAAATACAAATTCCTGCCGAATTGGTAGGAAGTGGGTCAGATATGAACTACAGGTACATGATCCGATGCTCATGTTTTTTTACAAAAATCATTTTTAGGTTTACAATATGCTATTTTATCAAAGATCCAATGCAAGTTTAGCGAGACTCGGCCCCGAGCTAAGAATCTTCATGCCCGCCGTTTGACAAAGTTTGACGATAGTTTATAACGGGCATAAAAAATTCAAAAAGATCGAAACAATGTGAACCCTTGCATGGTGTCATATTATGTGACATAGTTATAAGTAAAAATATCAAACTTGATATATTGATTATGTCTCAAAAAACCCTTCACAAAATGACCTATCTTATTTGAGGTTTCTTGGCTTTCGGGTCAAATGACCAATGTTATGGCTAGAATCAAGGCATAATTTGCGATAATGTTCCCATATTGTGCATACACATGCATCATGGGATGACTAACAATGTTGCAGGAGTAAGTTTTCCTTTTCGTCGCACCAAAAAACTATTTCCCATTTTCCGAGCACAAAAAATGGACGGTTTTGTGAAGCAACGAACAAATGGCTAATTCAAAATGGTACCACCATATTTTGCAAAAGTACTATACCACCTTATATGGACAATGTCCTAACAGGGGGATCCGAAACCTTTCCGTCCACCTCTGGTGAAAAAGACAAATTCCTGCCGAATCGGTAGGAAGTGGGTCAGATATGAACCACATGTACATGATCTGATGCTCATGTTTTTTTACAAAAATCATTTTTAGGTTCACAATATTCTACTTTATCAAAGATCCAATGCAAGTTTAGAGAGGCTCGGCCCCGAGCTAAGAATCTTCATGTCCGTCGTTCGACAAAGTTTGACGATAGTTTAAAACGGGCATAAAAAATTCAAAAACGATCGAAACAATGCGAAACCTTCGCGTGGTTTCATATTATGTGACATAGTTATAAGTAAAAATATCAAACTTGATATATTGATTATGTCTCAAAAAAACCTTCACAAAATGACCTATCTCATTCGAGGTTTCTTGGCTTTCGGGTCAAATGACCAATGTTATGGCTAGAATCAAGGCATAGTTTGTGATAATGTGCCCATATTGTGCATACACATGCATCATGGGATGGCGAACAATGTTGCAGCAGGAACTTTTCCTTTTCGTCGAACCAAAAAGCCATTTCCCATTTTTCGAGCATAAAAAACGGACGATTTTATGAAGCAACCACCAAATGGCTAATTCGAAATGCTACCACCACATTTAAAAAAAATACTATACCACCTTATATGGACAATGTCCCAACAGGGGGATCCGAAACCTTTCCGTCCACCTCTGGTGAAAAAGACAAATTCCCGCAGAATCGGTAGGAAGTGGGTCAGATATGAACTACAGGTACATGATCTGATGCTCATGTTTTATACAAAAATCATTTTTAGATTCACAATATGCTATTTTATCAAAGATCCAATGCAAGTTTTCCTTTTAATCGCATCAAAAAGCCATTTTTCATTATCCGAGCGCAAAAAGGGAATTTTCTAAAGCAACCACCAAATAGATAATTCAAAAACGGAGGGTTTATGATTAGTTGATATGGATATCATATTTGGATTCCTCTCATTTTTCTGATCAATTTAGACATATTATTTGTTAAATTCTGATTTACAGATATTAATGATTCCATATTAAATAGAAAATACAAAAAAGTAAAATTATTATATTTTTATTTGAATTCAATAATATTTTTACTTATTAATTAATGTTGAATTAAATAATTGTTTGTAATTTCAAAAAATACAAACATGTGACATGTTGATATAAGGGTTAATAGGATTGATATCATAGTATTGACAACAATGTATGAATGACTTTCGGAAACAGATTCTGAAGGAACGAGAAAGTTAAGCATGTTGGAGCTGGAGTAGTATTAGGATGGGTGACCGGCTAGAAAGTTCGACCAAGACTGCAATTTAATTAAATATTAAGTATACTTAGTGTTAAAAATGTTCAAAGCGAGAGATTAACGAGTCAAACAATTCAAAGATTCAAAAATTGAGAAAAAAAATAAATAAAAAATAATTTTTTAAAAAAAAAATGTTTTTGCCACGTGTCGACAAGCTATGTCGACAGCCGCTACGCCGAGGGCATTGCCAATGCCCTCGGCGTAGCATACGCCGACGGCCTCTATATGCTCCGCCGAGGGAGTCCTTTGCCGAGGAGGCTACGCCGAGAGCAGTCGTCGGCGTACCATACGCCGAAGACATTTTAGTCTACGTCAACGGCTTTTTGCTCTCGACGTAATGCGCGCGTCCTGTAGTGCGCACGTCACTTAGCTAAGCAGGAGCAGCAGAAGCAGACTCCCAAGCCAAAGGAAGCTCGATCTCCATCCAGCAATCGTCCCGTGCAAGCTGAAGCTAGCTCTCCGGCTGGCCGGCCGGCGCTGATAATTTCCTCCTTATGTACATTCCCAAACTCCCAATTCTAGAATATTTTTGTCACGATTTCTTGCATCTTACAATTGGGGAAAATGCTAGCTAGTCACAAATTTTGCCATACATTAAAATTGTTGGTTAAAGATTTTTGTTTCACTGTTAGGCAGAAAGTTAAGAGAGGCAAAGGCAAAACCATTGATCATTTTTCAGAAAAATGGAGGTGACCCTGAATAAGCAGACCCTTTCTTGCTCATCGAATTTGGAAAGCAAGTAATGCAGAGTTAGTAATACTACATGATTAAGTAGTAGATGTTTTTGTTTTGTTTTGGACTACCTTATGTATATATTAATCTTATAATTGTATTTTGTGAACAAGATCAATCTCAATATGTAAGTTTGAGAAAATGCTACGCATTCAACTTTGTTGCTATCATTTGATTTGGCTTCCAGAAACAAATTCTTATGTCATTTTGTAGCTTCACCCCCTAATCTAAGCGCTAGAAAATTTGCGCCCTAAACTGTTGAACGGAGGAAGTATTTTATAAAATAGAATGCTATAACTTTCATAGCGTCGGGAGAAGGTTGAGCTAAATTAAGCCAAGTTTTATAGTACCTTTTACTTGTCACAGAGAGGGAAAGTATGAATCCATCGGACGGCTCAGATAGAAAGGCCCAGCTGGTCCAATAGCCATAATATCCAGGGAAAGTATACATTTAGTTATCTATACCTAATAATAAAGTACGAAGTATTTTTTCCGGTCCAACACTTTTTTAGACTGTTTTGCCCTTTCACTAATCCACATGTTACTGACATCGCCATTGGTAAGTAAAATAAATGTTCGTAGTTAGAAAAAAAACACGTGCACGGTTTGTAGGTTTGTTTTTGCTGCACGTTATGTCCGCGTGTATAACCCGGCCGATCAGCACGACGAATTGACTTCACATCGCACTGCCTCCGCTCAACACGCCGTCAATGTTCTACTCACCCTTTAGCGCCGCCGATCGGCGTCGTGCGGGTGTGCCTCCGCTGGCCGCCAGCTCGTTTGCTTCCCAGTTCCCACGTTCTAGCGCCGCCTTACCGACCTTCCCCGCCGCCCAGTCCACGCCCACACAACGGACCGAGATCCAAAATTTTCCCAGTCGCCAGTTCTGAGCTCGTGGACGGTGGCGCGTCCGTATTCCAGCAAGAAGTAGCAGAGTGCAGCGTCCCAACGCAATCCCATTCCGGCCCACATAATTCAGATTTAAAATCTATAAATACAGTTTCACACCGTGAGTGCAGACAGAGTGCTTTATGTTTTCTTCTTTTTTTCCTAATTGTGATTAAGAGCATGATGCTTAACAAGTTGTTTTGTATTTGTACGTCTTGAATGATTGCTTGGTTACTTTTCTTCTTGCAAGTGAAGGATGATTACATTATTTTTTTGCTTTCAAAATGGAGTTAACAGAGTAAAGTAATCAAGACTTGAAAGTAATACATTTTTTCTCAATTCATCTAATGTAATTTAATTATTCGAGACATTTATACTACTATAAACAATTTGTAGTTTTGTTCTTTTCTATTTTTAACCTACATATATTATATTGGTGCATCGATTTTTTAGCCCGAATACCCAATATAAAAATCCTGGCTCCGCCACTAATGCGGACCCTACCCACTGTGTCACCCGCAAGTAATAAAATGTTTTCAAATAAAACGTTTTGATTTCCATGCTCGGTACCAACGTGAATTTAGTAGTCACGTCTTCCTTCAAAAGAAAATAGTAGTTATGTCAATTAGTCATAAGTGCGTCCGCCAGTGCGAGGGGTGGCTGTCGAGGAGGAGGAGGAGCAAGGTCGACGGCAGCGTGCGCGTGCTCATACCGGGGTTATTAAGGTCGATGTCCTTGAATAGCTCAAGCGGATATAGTCGGACATCATGCGTCTGCAAGAATCTTGGAGGTTGATCTGGAGCGTGGATATTACGGCTGAGAATTATCACCAGTCCACGATTCAGAATTTTAACAAGGTTTTCGTATATTTCACACCCCAAATATTCATGTGTAAACTATTTACATTGATGATCAATCAGAATCCTACTTTATACTATTAGAGATCGTACCTAAGCTAATACATGTTAGATCTAATGATTTTTATGTATGATATTTGATATGCAATATATTAAGAAATAAAAGTTTGAGGAGACATCAGGTTTCGCCTAGAGAAAACGTATATAAATGTTTCTACTTTCGTCGCAACGCGTGGGCATTTTCCTAGTATGGAAAAAAATCAGAACAGCCGACCGCTTCGTCCACTCCCCGCACATACGCCGCCGCCGCCGCCTCCACCTGCCGTGTGCACGGAGCCGCCGACGCCTTCTCCACCTCTGCCCGGCCTGAACCCCCGGCACCTTCTCCACCAACCCACCCGCCCTGCCTCCTCCACATCCCACACACCCACAGCAGGAGGAGGGTCACCGCCTCGTCCACCCCCACCCAGTATGCCTCCTCCACCCCCACCCGCCACAGGAGTAGGGACGCCACCGCCTCCTCCACCCCCACCCGGCCTGCCTCCTCCACCCGCACCCGCGCACATGAGTAAGGAGGCCGCCGCCACCCCCCACGCGACCTGACTGCAAGGAGCCGCCGTTGAAAGGTACATGTTCCAGTTCTCAACCTGCTCCAGTTCATGTCTCATATTAGAAGAAAGCAACAGAACTAGGGAAAGGAGGAGAGGATTAGTTGCACTTGCTCATGCTTTTTCTTTTGTTTATGTACTATGTACCGATGAAAAATGATGTTACATCCGGAGGACAAGCTAAACTAGCAACAATGTATAGTGGTACACCTCTGTAATCTTTGTTCTGGTCCGCCGGTGGCGACCACAACCTTTGTAATGGATTTCTGAAATGTTTTTATTGTTGGTGTGTCACTCACGCGTAGATAATTGACAAAACAAAGATAACACCTTAATGAGTTGCTTAATGTGCAAAACCTAATTGCTTATATTAAACAACCGAGTAGAGGCAATGGTTGAGTTTTCTCCCCTACTCTGATTTACTCGCACATTAACCAGATTCTAGGGCAGTTTGCCTTTTTGTACCTTGAAAATGGATCTGTACGTATACTCAAAATATAGCAAGCTTCACTAGCTATTAGTCTATCAGAATCTTGTAGATGGGAACATAATGATAAATAGCAAAAAACAGTGGTTATGCAAGGTAGTCTGTAGCCTAGGGCATTTAGGTTGCAAAATTACCAGAACTAGCTAGTATAAAGTAGTACTGATATGCAATTTTACTCTCACTGGCATCATGTATGTTTCTATCTCATACTTTTATCTAAATTCTGACTGTCAGAGATAATTTCTGCAAATTCTGGTAGTTAGCAAAGAAGGTGCTTTTAAATGAGGTTTTACACATTACGCATTTAAAAACCAGGCTCAATTCTGGTTTCATACTCGGCATGCTAGTTTTGGTTTGGCATTTTGAGCCTAGCGCATGCTAAAACCAGCCTAACAAGTGGAATTTATGTGTTTGTTCTCCTACTAGCCCCATAATAACATAAAACTGTGAAGAATTCCACCAAAAGTATATGTTGTTGGCCCCCTGTATACTGCGATAGTGCAGGATCATGAGAAGCATATCTGCACAATATTTCCACCTTACAGAGGAATTCTTGGCCAATTAGAAAGTGTAACCCATATGCACATGTAAGATGATCCACTTACTATCTTTCTGGACATGACAATATGTTCCAATATTTCTAGACTCTCAGTTTTATTGATCAACTGAAAAATGTGAAGCAATGACATGTTGAAATTTAATCAAGTTGTGTGTGCTCCATGGGATGAGCTTAAAGATTTCTTCATTGTATCTATATTTTTCTGCCAATTTTATTTCCAATATACTATGCATATTATTTATTGTCTCATCTTTTTTAGGTACCAGGCAGTCTGTGGTTTGAGGAAACAAGCAATCAACTATGCAGTATTCTTCTACAGCTGTGGCAAACGATGACTATTAAGTGATAAACAAGAGTGGTTCAAGGGTTCAATCATAGAGTTAGCTTTGTTCTGGACAGTGACTGGATTTGCGGTGGTGTAGAAGTAAAACCGTGAGATCATCTATGCAGTGTGCTGAGTGTATGAGATGTTCAGTAATGTAGATATCTGCTCTTTCGAGTCTTCTTGATGTACCACTACTTGTTCAGCATCAGTGAATATATAAGATCATTGGTTCTTCATTTGAATAAGATTGTAACTGTGTCAAATGATAAATTTTCAGTTTTATTATTTGCCACACCATGTGTCACTGACATGTGGTGGTCAATGTGGCAAATAATAAATTTTTAAAGTAAAGCGTGGCAAATGATAAAATATTCCGTTATCACGAATGATAAACATGTGTGATGGAAAATTCACTTATATTCTCATATTTTGTTGATTGAAAACCCCGCTAAGTACTTGTTAGTACCATTAAAATTACACAAGAAGCAGTTGCACACATAAGTCAGGAAAGTAGAAAAGTCTCGGACTTCAGAGTATCAAGCCTGGGTTTCTTATGTGCATCATCCATCAAGTAGTATTACGCTATGAACGCTTTGGAGATACTCTGTTGTTTTTTCTTCCTTTACTCTTCTTTCTTTCAGTTATATGGCGCATGTCTTAATTCTATAACTAATCAACTTTGATCAATCAATCAACTCTGTAACCATGTCTTAATTCTGAAATTCAGAACAATTGGCATATAAAGCGGTCCAGTACACAAAATGAGAGATCCAATAATTCGAAAAAGTGGTCAAGTACACAAAATGAGAAATCTTTCATTTATTTGTCAGTTCCTAATGGCACACAACATAAATCGGCAATATACCATGATACACAAGGAGTGGTAGACGTGGTAGTACAGAGCTTGACTAGATTCCAGAACTGGATGGACAGAGGACACCATTACAAAGTAATATAACATGGTAGAATAAAAAAGAAAGATAAATACACTTTCTTTCACAATCCATATGAGTACAAAGGAAATCCATATTTACAGAAGTACAAAGGAAATCCATATGAGTTTGAATGGCTAACACTCCATGTACGTGCAAGCAGTTGGTGGGAACACAAGTCGAAGTCCATCCATATGATGCTTGTGATGGCATCCATGCAGAAGACAATAAGTTGTATTTGTCCTACCAAGTCAAAACAATTATGGTCATGCTCATCTCAACTGTTAAACTTCAGCAGTAAATGGCAGCACAACTTACCGGTAACTTTTAGTATCTATGTGGAACACGTACTGATGCATTGTATATTCAATCAGTGTCCAGATAAATATTCCTGCCACAACCATCAGCGCTACTTCAGGAACTGGGTGGCTCATTTGGGTCGATTGATTCAGGCACAAAGCAAACAACAGGAAACCAAATAAGTGTTTCGTACATGTTAAAAATGGAAATGAACCATTTGCTACAACACAATGTCCAAATTTTATAAAATAAATAAAGAGAAAAACAGAATATTCACCTCCAATACATCAATGGAAAATAAAACATTGGCCCCTATTTGCTAACAATTAGCTAATGAATCCAGTCCTGATACCGTTCATCTTGATGACCAACCTAGAAAATTTCACCTAAATATTTGAGCACGTAATTATTAGATGTATATGTCTGTATATTGTATTTCCCCCATATGTTAGGGGGTTTCCTGCATATTTTCCCTGTACCTGTACTATATATTGTGGCCTTTGGCCCCCAGAGGAATACAAGTTGCATATTCCTGACATGGTATCAGAGCTAGGTTAGCCTCCTCCTACTGCAACTTCGTCCGCAGCCGCCATCCCCTGCGCCGACGGTTTTGCCGTCGTCGTCGCCGCCGGTTGCCGCCTTGTTCCTGGCCGGTCTCCAGATCGGTCCGTCGTTGCCCGTTTTGGATCCAATTCGATCTGCTCTCGCGTCGGCGCCTCCCGATCCGATCTGCTTTCAGCCTTCTGCGGCGCTGCGTCGCCTCCCCGCGCACCGCCCGCGTGGCCGCTTCCCTCGTCGCCCTTGGTAGCGAGGAGATGTGTCGTCCGTCGATGCGTGGAGACCACCACGCGTCCTCCGCTGTAACCGCACGCGGGACACCTGCCCGCGCCGACGCGGTACTCCACCAGCCACGCGCCCACGTGGGACCCGCGCCGACGCGGTACTCCATCAGCCACGCGCCCACGCGGGACTTCTCCTGCGCCTGACGCCGACGCGGCGCCCACGTGCCCGCCTCCTGACGCTTCGGCTCTGCCCGCTGCCTGGCCTGCCTCCTGCCTGGCCCGCCGCCGGCTGTTTTCGTTAGACCGTCCTCAGATCTAGATCTAGCCTGGTCTGTTAAAAAAAGAGAGAGAGAGATATGTCTTCTTCATCAGGTTATGTTGCGATTCCTCGCTGTCCGGTGGTCTTTGATGGCGCGAATTACCCTGATTTCGCGCTTTTGCGCGTTCACATGCGCGGTCTCCGCCTTTTTGGGTGTGCTCTGGCGAGGTCTCCCATCCGCGTGCCCCTCGCCTCTGTGGCTCCTCTTCCGCCGACGATTGTTCTCGGCCGATGCTTCTCAAGAAGCCAAGGATGCTGCTTCGAGTCTTGATGATAGTGTCATATCGCTTATGACCAAGTTCAAGCAAGATTTTCCGATCTCGAGGTCTATCGACACGCTCGACCGCTTACACTCGATGGGTTGATGAGGATGCTCGTGCCGCTGTTCTCACCTCCGATGTTTCTGCCCTCAAGATGTCTTGCTGAGTTCATGAGTCTCCCCATTGCCGCTCGTGGGCTCATCTTCGCCGCTATCACCGTCTGGGATGCTCTTTACTGTCGTGGTTCGCCAGAGCATGCTCTCCAAACAGGTGATTCTACTATTGATGAGTTCTATACTCAGAGTGCTGCTATCTGGCGTCAGCTTGATTCTCTTCGTACTGCTGTTTGTGGCACATGCTCGTGTTGCCAGATTGTGCGCTCGGACTTGGAGTTTCACCGTATCTATGAGTTTCTGTCTAGGCTCCGCCAGGAGTTTGAGCCCCGACGTGCTCAGCTGAATGCTCGTGGTCGCGTTCCGCTCTCTGAGGTGTTGTCTGAGCTTCGGGCCGAGGAGACCCGTCTCCGTGGTGCTGGTCTTCTTGCGGTTCCATCTGCGCTTGCTACTCGTGGTGCTCCTTTGCCGTCTGCTCCCTCGACTCAGCCACGGTCCCCTGTGCCGCCGCCGATACTACCCACTCCTCCAGTCGTGGTCGTGGTCAGCTCAAGACCAGCCTCGTGGTCGAGTCGATCGCAGGCTCGTGGTCGTGGTCGCCGTGGTTCTCTCGTCACACTCTTCTTTGCAGGGGATGGTCACACTTGGGTCACCTGTTATACACGGGACCCCGCCACGTGCCAGCACCAGGCTCGTGGGCGGGCTTCTTCCGGATCTTCGCCAGCTTGCTCTCTCGATCGTGACATTATCGAGTCTTCATGGTCCGCTTGTCACATGTGCTCTTCTTCGACGGACACTCTGGTTCTGGATCGACTCTTCAGTAATCAGGCGACCACCACCTTCTACACCGTATGCGTCTCCGTGGTATCCGGATTCGAGCTTCTTTTCATATGACCTCTGAATCTTCTTTTCCGTCATCTTCGTTCTCTTCCTTCTCCCGTCCGTGTTTTACCGATGGTACCTCTCTCCTGTTTCTAGTCGGGCACCCTTTCTACTTCTTCTTTTTTGTTCCCGATATTTCTCATGTACCTCTTCTTAAGATGAATCTGTTCTCTGCTTACCATCGACTGGTTGTCGTCATTCTTGATGCTGATTCTTGTGTTGTTCAGACCGCCGTGACCAGTTGGTTGAGCTGGCCTCGCACCGTGACTCTTCGGGTCTTTGGGAGTTAGACTGGCTTCGTGTTCCTTCCGCTGCCACTTCATCTTCCTGTTCTTCTCCGGTTGTTGCCTCTACTAACATCTCTTTTCAGCAGTGGCATCATCGTCTTGGTCACCTCTGTGACTCTCGCCTGTCATTAGTTCATCGTGGTCTTAAGGGGTCTCTCAGAGATGGGTCCTTGCATTGTCGGGTCTGTAGGTTGGGTAAACATTCAGCTTCCCTATCCTACTAGCGTTCGTATCTCAATGACCTTTTGATTTAGTTCATTCCGATGTTTGGGGTCCAGCTCCTTCGCTCGAAGGGGCCATCGCTACTATATTTTATTCATCGATGATTTTTCTTGATACACTTGGTTGTATTTTATGCGCCTCGTAGTGAGGTGCTCTCCATATATCAGCGTTTTGCTTGGGCCATGGTTCGTACTCAATATTCTACCCCATCCGTGTGTTTCGTCTGATTCTGTGGTGAGTATATCTCCCGGATGTTGTGAGGTGTTCTTGCCGAGGGCACTCTTGCTCGCTCTGTCCGGCAAGACATGCCCGAATGGCGCTAAGCGTAAGCATCGCCATCTTCTTGAGACCACTCGCTATGATGATTGCTTCTTCTCTCCCGCCGCATTTACCGAGGCTGCCACGCCGGCTTACCTCATCAATATTCAGCCTTCGCTGCCTTGCAGGTGGTATACCTCTTGAGCGCCTCTGGACAGTCTCCAGACTACTCCATGCTTCGCTTGTTTGGTTGTGTTTGCTATGTTCTCCTTGCTCCTCGCGAACGCACCAAACTGACCGCTCAGTCCGTTGAGTGTGTCTTCCTTGGATACAGTGATGAGCATAAGGGCTATCGTTGGGACCGCTGGTCGTCGGATGCGTATCTCTCGTGATGTTACTTTTGATGAGGCGCGTCCTTTCTATCCTCCTCGTCCACCTGGTACTTACTCGGTGGAAGATATCTCTTTTCTTCTCTTCCCCGACACACCTCCTTCTACCCCTATTGTGTCTTCGTCAGGATCTCCTCCCCCTGATGTCTCTTCTTCAACACCGTCCTCTTCTGCTCCGTCTAGTTCTCCTAGTTCTCCTTGTTCTCCGGAGTCTTCCTCTCCTATTTCCTCTTCTTCATCGCCGCCTCTCCTGCGCCTTCCTCGATGATCTTCCTCTACTCGCCCTGTCAGCGTCGTGCCCCCCACCGTTACTCTCCTAGTCAGTACGGTCTTTCTGTTGCCTCTGAGCCGACCTCTTATCGGGATGCTGAGCATCATCCTGAATGGCAGCTGGCCATGGCCGAGGAGATTGCTGCGCTTGAGCGCACTGGCACCTGGGAGCTTGTTTCTCCTCCCGGTGTTCGTCCTATCACGTGTAAGTGGGTCTATAAGATTAAGACTCGCTCTGACGGATCTCTTGAGCGCTATAAAGCGCGTCTTGTGGCTCGTGGTTTTTAGCAGGAGCATGGTCGTGACTATGATGAGACATTTGCTCCTGTCGCTCATATGACCACTGTGCGCACTCTTCTTGCTGTTGCTTCTGTTCGTCACTGGTCTGTGTCCCAGCTTGATGTTCAGAATGCCTTTCTCAATGGTGAGTTGAGTGAGGAGGTTTATATGCAGCCTCCTCCTGGGTACTCTGTTCCTGAGGGGATGGTTTGTCGTCTTCGACGTTCTCTTTATGGCCTCAAACAGGCTCCTCGTGCCTGGTTTGAGCGCTTTGCTTCTGTAGTTACAGCTGCTGGTTTCTCCCCTAGTGCTCATGATCCAGCGTTGTTTGTTCACACTTCTCCTCGTGGACGCACTCTTCTTCTTCTCTATGTTGATGATATGATCATTACCGGTGATGATCCTGAGTATATAGCCTTTGTTAAGGCTCGTCTTCGTGATCAGTTTCTTATGACTGATCTTGGTCCTCTTCGATACTTTCTTGGGATTGAGGTTTCCTCCACTTCTGATGGCTTTTACATCTCTCAGGAAAAGTATATTCAGGATCTTCTTGCTCGTGCTGCTCTTGGGGATGAGCGCACTGTTGAGACTCCTATGGAGCTGAATGTTAAGCTTCAACCTACTGATGGTGATCCTCTTTCTGATCCGACGCGTTATCGTCATCTTGTTGGGAGCCTTGTTTATCTTGCTGTCACTCGTCCTGACATCTCTTATCCTGTTCATATTCTGAGTCAGTTTGTTTCTACTCCTACCACTGTTCATTATAGTCATCTGCTTCGTGTTCTTCGTTATCTTCGTGGTACGATCACTCGTCGCCTTTTCTTTCCTCGTTCCAGCTCCCTCCAGCTCCAGTGCTATTCGGACGCCACGCATGAAAGTGATCCTTCGGATCGCCGCTCACTTTCGCCATCGTGTGTTTCTTGGTGGTTCGCTCATTGCTTGGAAGACGAAGAAAGCAGCAGCGGTTTCCGCTCGAGTGTTGAGGCTGAGTTGCGTGCTATGGCCTTGTTGATCGCTGAGGTGACCTGGTTATGGTGGTTACTTGCGGATTTTGAGTCTCTCTTACCACACCCGCTGGTTTTGTCCGACAAGACAGTGCTATTAGTGTTGCACGTGATCCGGTCAAGCATGAGCTTACCAAGCATATTGGTGTTGATGCTTTCTATACACGTGCTCGTGTGTGCTCAGTTGTTGCGCTTCAGTATGTGCCTTCAGATTTACAGTTGGCGGATTTCTTCACGAAGGCCCAGACCAGAGCGCAACATGATTTCTTACTCTCCAAAGTGTTGTGGATCCACCATGAGTTTGTGGGGGCGTGTTAGATGTATATGTCTGTATATTGTATTTCCCCCATATGTTAGGGGGTTTCCTGCATATTTGCCCTGTACATGTACTATATATTGTGGCCTTTGGCCCCCAGAGAAATACAAGTTGCATATTCCTGACAGTAATCAAATAGAAGGCCTTGGTTTTCAAATGCACCAAGATACCAAAGCATAAAAGAAAAATTAGGCAAGAGTCATGATCAAAGACTAATGATACATTGTAGTCAAACGAGGAAATCAACACCTTCACAATTTTACTGTATCATAAATTACAGGAAAATGCTAATGATAGTACTCTATACATCTTGGAGATCAGCCAAAAATATGATTTAAGAACTAATAACACTTGTAGCTACTACACTCTTGGTCATCATATCACTATGACTACCCTCACTTCTTTGGAAAATCCATACCCACAATTATTTATGAAAAAAACATAAACTAATATGCCAAATATATACTTTGAAAGTCAAAACAAAATACACAACCAAAGAACGTCACATTTACCCAAAACACAAGAGGCTTGTCCAAATCTACTGTAAACGCTTGCGCAACCATTTTCTTGGACAATAATTACGGCACCACACAGAACCAGGAGTAAGGATACGGGTAATCTGTACAAGAATCAAGCAAGGTAGAGAGTACATGTCGACATTATCTCCGGCCTACAGAACATACATGATAGACATAAATTTATAAATTGGTGCTCATCTCAAATATGACCAAACGTGGCATCAGCAGTTAATTAGAGAGAGTCTATCTTGCAAGGAAAAGCACATTACAAAATTCCATACCTGAATCAATAGCTTTGCACAAGGCGTATAAGAAGCAAATAATGTAGGATCTGGGGAGGACCGCCAGAACACGCGTGGGATCCCCCATCCCAGTCCCGGGCCTCCCGGCCACAACTTCATCGAGTTCCTCCCCTCCCCGGCGCCACCCCCTCACTCGACTCCTCCCCATAGACAACAGCTACATCCTACTGTCGCCGACCTCCCTCTTTCTTCGCGACGACACCGATAGAATTGAGGTCGACGACCGTGCCGTGGCAGCATCCACGCAGCCGAGGTGGACTTGTAGAAGAGAATGGGGATGTGCTCTCGTCGATGAGGACCACCGGAACGTGGCGGCCACGTGCCGGAGGCGATCTTCATCGTGAGGAGGCGTGGGCGTCATCGATTCTAGGTTAGGATATGGTTGATGAACAATTGCACAGGTTGGAATGTGGTGGGCTGGAGAGGCCTTTTGGGCCGGGGCCTGTCGACGAGATTTTTTCGTCTGATGCTGATTTTTTTGAGCAGTATGAATTGTACTAGTCGCCTATTCGGCAGCAGTATGAATTGTTGCCAGCCATTGGATTCCCGAAAACGTATGGCTATTATTTATTAGAGGGCCACAAAAGAGCTCTAAATTAAATAGGGCGCTACTTTTTCTCTGGTGATGGTGCATACGTTTGGCCGAATGAATGGAAGCTCTGTGTGGCCCGTCTCCCGTAAGGCCGCGGTTAGACGTGTGGTCGACGCTGATTCTTGGGGGTGCAGCATGGTGGCCCTGACGTCGATCCGGCACTGTTGTTGCAGTCGAGGCTGAACCCCGGCCGGGAGCAGCCGTCTTTCTGGCCAGACAATAATGGCACCAGCCTCATCAACAGTACTAGCTCCGCCCCCGGCGAGAAGGTTATTTGCGCCGCCATTGTTGTGGGTGATGGATGCGTGAATGAATGCTGGACGGAGCGAGCTAGCTAGCCCTTCTGCATGCTTTTATATGCAGAGAAAGCAGGGCCGCCGGCCGTATGCTAGCTTCAGAGTGAATCACTCGGATTCAGGGTTTCAGACGGGCGCCAGGTAATGCATGCGAGCGCGTGCGTACGTACGTACGAATCCACCAGTTTCACATGAGGAGATGCTCGGACGGAGGACGGGTGCTCTTCTTCCTAGCTAGGGTAGATAGTCCGTACTGCATATTTCGTACTACTAATTGGGAGGTCGGATCAATCAGCTCTCATGGTGGCCTGGCGACACCGGAGCAGAGTATGCCTGCTCCGGTGACGGCTAGACTTTTTCGTTTTGATGCAAGCCTACTCTTGGCCCCTTCCCATGTGACACCCTAGCTCGAGCGACTTGGCCACTGTTCTGAAATTCCGCGTCACGCGTTCAACTCTACTGCATCTTTGAATAAAACTACTATACTAGCTGTTAGGATAGGTTCGGTTACCTGTTCGTTAAACAGTTAGCAGATAGACCTAGTCCTGAGGTTCGACGCGATCTGTGCGTTGGACCGATATTGTAGGATCGCTGGGAGCAGCTCATTCGATCGTGAGATGGTTGTGGCGCAAACCCAGGCACTCTTTGTAATCCGAAAGAATAAAAGGCACTAGTGGAGAATGGGCATTTAGTCCCGATTCTAGAGGGTCCAAGAGGTTCCAGCCTCTAGTCCTGGTCAGTTACGGGCCGAGAGACTGCATGTTCTGCATGTTCTGCACGTGGCCGCGTAGCAATGCGCGGGAGGGTTTTTGTACGAACCGGGACTAGTTATTTTCTGCCGCGGCAGCATTTTATTAATTCGGCTGTCGCGGCAGCCGATGGGAGTTTCTGCCGCGGCATAGTTTTGGGATCGTTTTCTGCCGTGGCAGCCGATGGAGGTTTCTGTCGTGGCAGAATTTTGGGGCCGATTTCTGCGGTGGTAGCCGAATGCGGGGTTCTGACGCGGCAGGAGGATAGATAGAGGATGGTTGCGTTTGGCGTAAAGCGACATGCAACAAAGGAACCCATTACACACAACATCGTCATGATTATATAGATATAATTCTACATTACATATATATATATATATATAATTTGATTAAATGGAGATCACAAGCCGTCTATTCGGTTACAAGTTCATTAAATCACTAAAAGCCGGAGGTATGGTATTTTCCTTCTCGGTGTATGACATGGTCAACAAGAAATCCCGCCAATTCCTCTTGAATTGCTACCAGACGCTTCCTTGGTTCGAGATTCTCCAGCAATCTTTCCAACTATATATAAAATAAGGAGGTCAATATGAATATCAATAGTCATAACAATATTATGAATAACACTCAAAACAATTTGTGAATATATTGTTCACGTACTTCTATAAATATTCCTCCGTCCCGCTCACTGACCTCGGAGCGAATGTACTCGCACATGAAGTATCCACATAGATTAGTCCCTCATGGCTGCCTTTTGCACTCTACGGGAATAGAATTCAATTAAATAATAATCAAGCATGATATAATGGTACTGAAACTAGAATTGAAGAGATGCGCGGATCTAGCTCATACTACTTACATCGACCCGATGAAAACTAAGCTCGTCTTTAAATTCACCAACCGTAGCATTGGTGAAAGCTTTCCAAACCCTGCCCGGAAAAAAAAAGAATAAATGAGTTATTAGTTACTTGATATCTCAGGATATATATGAAAGAAAGAGATCGATATAGTGCAATAATGATTGAAATTATCTCTGGAGCGCATCTTTAATGAATGCGTACTCTGATTCGTCTCTCATTAGCGAGTCCTTGATTTCAACTCTTCCAGCGTCAACTTCAATGATTAGCGGAATCCAGTAAAAGATGCGCACGTTTATATACGTCAGTAACTCATCAATTACACTTAGCATAATCAAGTGAATCTATACAAGGCAGTATCACTCTTACTTGTAGTTATAGGGAAATAATATTCTTCGTTTGTAATGTTGCCTCAATAAGACCCTTAGAAAGTTACGCTCCGTGTCCTTGGGATATTCCTTTAGCAATGCTTGATTAAACCGATGTGGGTCGATGAACCCAGTGTCAAAGATTTTCTTTCGGCCACATTCATCGCTTTTCATTCTGCATAATAGCATAGTGAAGATAATTACATGCAATGAAAGAGATGAGTTAGAGACTTTATCATAGAAATAAATGAATCACTTACAGACAATAGGTAGCGAGGAGACTCAACTCGAGGACATCTTGTTTGAATAACATATAGAATTCCTCAAAATAAATTTTCAACTGGTCTTCACCATTAAAATGCTCACTTGTAATTCTCACAAGCAGGGCTGACAATCGATCTTTTTCATCGCATGTAGAGACTTTCTCATACCACTCATGCAGCCTTCGTATTTGAGTTGGTAGAAGGTCGACCTCATTAGGTCTGACCAGACTCTTCCAGTATTCATATCTCCATCCAAATTCCTCTTGTCTGGGGATATGACCGCCTAGCGCTTGATCAACTGTAATACTAGCACCTTTGGCAAATTCTATTGCTATAATATTCTGATGATCAATATTGGATAACACCTTGAGCGGGGCAATCGATTTATTTGCCTGCATTCCGAGTTGCGCAATATCTCTTTTCCCGTTGCTTGCAGTAGTATTTACTGGATTCTTCCTATGAATTCTCATCACACAGCATTTGTAGTCATCAGCCTTATTTATCTCATATTGCGATGGTTGCTCAAGAAAACCCTTAGCCCAATTTTTGACTTTCGGATCAAATATTTGCTTTGGCTTGGGAACTTTGGGTGCAAAGAAGGCTTTCACTTGGGCATCGCCGATCGCTTTGGTTTCCTCATCAGTCATCTCATAAGGTAACTTGGGAGGAGGCGGCGGGATTTTCTTCACCTTTTTACCTTTGGCTTTATTCTGAGTAGTATTATTACTAGTTGACTGAGAGACCGCCTTCTTTGTCTGACACACAGGCGGCAGAGTGGGCTGACGCGACGGTGGACTCGCGCTATGGTGGTCGTCCCACTCCTCATGTGGACTTGCTGGACGCGCAAGACTCGGCTGACGCGGAGGAGACGGTGGTGGCCTGGGTGCAGAGCCTGGAAACATGATGTATTTCTTACGCCATAGAATGATAGAGCCCCTGAATTCTCCTAGCGTGCTCTCATCTTCAGGTCTAGGGATGTCAAGTTGTAGTGGTTCATATTAAGGTAGAACCTCATCTACCCCAACACGAGCATAGCCATCTGGAATCTCTTTGCAATGCCAGCGTGCTTTAGGTTCACAAGATGAAGCATAGCCGAGAGCCGCCTTGAAGGATACATTCATCACTCCAACATGCAGCTCACAGCTTGTCTTCTCAGTGATATTGTCCACGGGATATCGATCTATCGGATCGGACGCCGTGGAAGCGATACTGCTTCTCCGCTGAGATGGGCCACCGAAACTTTCTTCTAGCCACTGATGAGCTGGCCCTTGCTAGCGCATTTCATCCAGTTGCTTCTATTGCTCCTTTAGCATGGCATATATTTCCTCGTTCTTTATTTCCATGCTTCGCAACCGGTCCGTCTCCTCTATCTCCTTCCGCTTCTTTGCCCTTGCTTGGCTTCTATAGGATTCAGTGTCCTCAGGAAACCCAGTCTTCCACGACATAGAAGGTCCAAAGCCTCGTGTTCGTCCTGGTTTTTCAGGATTCCCGAGGGCCTTTGTCAGCTCAGCGTTCTCTCTGTCGGGTTTGAAGTTACCCTGTTTAACCTCCTCAATTGTTTTAACAATTTCTCCATGGGGTGTAGCAACATTGGACTTTTCATCGAATATTAACTCCCATGTTTCCATATCATACTTTGCCCCATGGGCAAGTAACCAATTCCTTACTCTGATGGGCCAATCCTCTGTAGCTGGAGTGAGCCCTTGGGCACGCAAGCCTTTCTCGGCTCCTCCCACTTAGGAACGGAAGTCCTGTAGCCACCAGTCCCCATCTTATGATGATATTTCTTTTTTACAACATTTTCTTTATTCTTTTCGGACCTTTGTTTTGCTATTGCTATTTTCTTGTAGTCCAGAAATCTTTCCCACTGAGGCCGCTGCTTCTCTAGTGTGTCAGTGAATTCTGGAACTTTGCCTTCCTCGAGATATTCATTGTACAATCTTTTCTTATAGTTATTGAACTGTTCGGCCATCTTCTTAAGAGAGAAACGCTTGACTTTGGACCTCATATCATCTGTGGCCTTCTTAGACTCTAAGACTGATAGGGTGAAATGTGAATGAGCTTCTCCCATAGTGTGTCTTTGTATCTGTTCTCGACATAACTCATAGAATTTTCATCTCCCTTTGCTGGCTTATTCCAGTTGATAATGCTGATCGGGACGTTGTCCCTAACAACAAATCCACATTGATGAATAAATGTGTTTGCGTTCTTTATGGGAAGCAACGGTTTGCCCTCTGGAGAGACCTCATCAATTGTGAGATGCGCATCTTCGGCCATCCCTTTGGCTGGTCCTCGTTTACTATTTTAAACTGACTTGGTCGATGTGAAAGTCTAAAATAAGAAATAACATTCATTAATATATATATATACAAACACAAATCAATTAATGCATCTATCTAGTGATCAAGAGGCTTAATAATATACCTCGCCAGACTTTATTAAGGCTGGTCCATCATTTTTCAAGCCATCATTGAAATTAAAACTAATTTGCGCTTCTACTAGAGGTTTTATCTCTATTACCCCACCGGACTCATTCAAAAACTGTGAGCCATCTTCTGCTCTATAGTCTTCTTCTCCACCCAAATCGATGAGCGCTCCATCCTGATAGGGGAGCGGTTCATCACCTCATATCATATCGAATAAAGTCTCTTCACCTTCTCTACCGTTGAAGTCCATAGAATAACTGCTATGACATAATGTGCATATGAGTAATAAAATTATATATGTATCATATATATCACAACAAGTAGTAATAATACATCTCGAATAACAATAAAGTAGTAATATCATCTAACATCTCGAATAGCATCTCAAAAAACAACAAAGTAGTCATAATACATCTCGAATAACGACAAAGTAGTAATATCATATAAAGAACAACATCTTGTCTCATAACATCGCTCAAACTCAACGTCGACTCTCGGTTACTGAGCCGCGGGATGTGACCAACCAAATAGTCGGAACCATTACCGGAGTATAACTAGGGTGAGATCCCTGAATAACCTGCCAGGTATGGGGGACACCCTGGCGTCCAACATCACCATATAGCGACGGACGTGCTCGTCCTCCTCCCTGACACGACGTCGTACCAACTCCTTGGGGGTCGGCTCCCTCTGCACACTTCGTGGACCACGTGACCTCCACCAAAGAAGATCCGGGTCAATGACGACACCCGGATTCCTCACCAAGCTACGAGTCCCTGACGGTAGTACCTCCCAGTGCCAGCCCGGCGGATCCCAGTCGCGTACAACTCCGGTAGAGCGTAGTACTCCCTCGTTGTCGCCGAGTCGACTACGAGGATGCGGTATGGGCATATCCTAAAGTAGGTATGGATTTGACCGAAATAATGCTAAGTAAATAATTATATTCTAATAATAATAATAATTTCCTAAATACTAACAAATATTATATAAAAATCTCTAAATATCCTAAATACTAAAAAATATTATATACAAATCCCTAAATATCGCTAAACTAAATAATAATATGTCTAAAGAAAATTATATATCAAACTAAAATATCTTTAAATCTCTATATTAAAAATATGTAAAAACATATATGAAACTAAACAATAACATATTTAAATCCCTAAATATTATATATACTAAAAACTAAAATATTCCTAAATCCCTAAATAATATACTAACAAATTAATCTAACTAAGATACATCTAAACTATATATTTAAAAGTAAACAATGATATATATAAATTATATAATAAAATAAATTATATATACTTAAAAGTAAACAATGATATATCTAAATTATATACTAAACTAAATTATATATACTTAAAACTAAACAATGATATATCTAAATTATATACTAAACTAAATTATATATACTTAAAATTATAAATAATATATCTAAATTATATACTAAACTAAATTGAAAAACAGAAAAAAAGAAAAAACACTTACGGTTGAGGGAAGGATCGCGGGCTCGGTGGGGGCTGGCAGCGACCAAGGCGCAGCGGTGGCAGCGGGAACATTGAGGCAGGTGGCGTGAGCGGCTGAGGCAGTGAGGTGCGTAAGCACGGCGATTGACGGAGAGTTCCACGGGCGCGGGTGACCACGGGGGCGTGGCGAGCTCGACGTGTAAGGCAGCGACGACGAGCTCCACGGGCGCGGGCGGTGGCGAGATCTCCGACGGGGCACGGGCACGGGCGGTAGCCTGGCGGCATCGCGGTTTGCAGAAGTGGAGGCATCCCGGTGTGTGGCTCGGGCCGGGAGGAGGGCAGTGGGTATTTATACCCACCACCTCTAGTCCCGGTTCCAGCCTCCAGCCGGGACTAAAGAGGGGCCTCTAGTCCTGGTTCCAGCCACGAGTCGGGACTAGAGGTCTTTTCGGGTGTGCCGTTTCGTTCACAATCCAAAAACCTCTAGTCCCGGTTTGTGGTATGGGCCGGGACTATAGGTTAATTTTAGTTAATTTTATTATTTCAATATCTTTTATTCTGTAATGATGAAAAATATGTATTATATATCAAATTTTGTAGAAAATAAAGATCTATAATATAAATCTATTAGCATACTCAGTTATAAATCTAATATTTTGTTGAATTAAATAATATCTTTTGCATACTAGAGTTTTAATTTATTAATATTATTATTTCAATATCTTTTATTCTGTAATGATGAAAAATATGTATCATATATAAAAATTTGCAGAAAAAAGATCTAAAATATAAATCTATTAGCATACTCTGTTATAAAACTAATATTTTGTTGAATTAAATAATATCTTTTGTATACTAGAGTTTTAATTTATTAATATTATTATTTCAATATCTTTTATATTCTGTAGTAATGATGAAAAATATGTATCAAATATCAAAATTTGCAGAAAGAAAGAAATATAATATAAATCTATTAGCATACTCTGTTATAAAACTAATATTTTGTTGAATTAAATAATATCTTTTGTATACTAGAGTTTGAATTTGTTATGCCCGTTTCAAACTAAGGTCGAACCGACGTCTATGAAGATAGGGGACGAGGCTTGTTAGAACTTGCATTGGATCTCTGAAGAAACAACATATTGTGAGTGTAAAATGATTTTTTCAAAAAATCACGGGCGTTAGATCATGTACCTGTAGTTCAAGTCGGACCCACTTCCTGCCGATTGAGATATAACCAATCGGGGCTGAAGGAATTGCGGCAGGCTGGGGCAGACATCACTAATTATAGGGACGAGTGTCGATATTATGTCGTGCTGCTTGTACATTGTCCCGAATGGTGTCGCCAACCGGGACTAAAGGTTCTAAAGATGAACCTTTAGTCCTGGTTGGAGACACCAACCGGGACAAAACGTGAGTCAAGACTAATAATAGGGGTGGGTGTCGATATTATGTCGTGAGTGTCGACACTATGCCGAGCTTCTTGTACTATAAATAGGCATCCTTGTGAGTCCAGTCCTCCAGCCAGTTTGTAGCATCTCCAAGATGGTTTTCGAGAGCGGGGACACCACTACGGCCAGTTTTAGGGATATGCCGCCAGAGCCCAGTCCACCGGCATCTCCAAGAAACTGGTCATAGAGGCACTCCCTAATATGTGAAATTAGTTAGCTCCCAGGCGTATTGATCTAGTTAGAGAAGTTACAAGATGCAAGATGGTGTGCGAGAGAAGGGACACCACTATGGCCAGCATGAGGGATATGCTGCCGGAGCCCAGTCCTTCGGCATGTCCCTTAAGTTGGTCATAGAGGCACTCCCTAATATGTGACCACGCGCGTTTGGAGATCAGATCTTAATGGTAAGTACAAATCGGGACAACATCTTCATAGTTCAGAAAAGTTGTTCTACGAACCGGGACCAAAGGCCCCCTTTTAATCCCGGTCCAGCCACAAAACGGGACTAACACACTCAAGATGGTTTGCGGACAACACTATGCAGTCCCGGTCCAGCCACAAACCGGGACTAACACTCAAGACATTTATTAATATTAAAAAACCGAGACTACGGAATCGGTACTAAAGGCCCCCTTTAGTCATGCTCATATCTAGCCCTATAGTACATAGCTTCACAGTCGTCTTAGCCTTCGTCTTCGTCTTCGTCATCGTCGTCGTTGCTAGGCGCACGCGGCTGGATCCTTAGCCCAGCCATGGCATATTGTGGGGGCACCTGCCACTCCGTACTTGGATTCACGATGTGTGGGGGAGGGGGATCCCAGATGACAATTCCACTACACCCGCGGCCTTCACCACCACCACCCTTCTTATGGCTCTATGGCGGTTTGCGGGTACCGCGGGCGAGGATTGTCTCCCCGACGATGTAGCGCGTCATGCCAATGATAGTCCGGTTCGCCCACCATAGGCGTCGTCCAGCTTCGTTGTGGTTCACCGGGGGAGGTCTGTCACCCTCGTACCTGGCGAGCTCCCTTTCCCGCCAGTTAGCAAAGAAGGCATTTTAGGTGTTATAGTTGTCGGGATCCCACTAGGATCCATCTGCTTCTCCGACGTGAGCTCGTGGTAGAAGTGGTTCGTGATGGCCGCCTGGCGTGCGGAACCTTGAGGGACAGGAGGGACAGGAACCCCTCCAGCACTCAGCATCTAGCCGACGGGCGGCCAGTTGCCCGGAGGGCAAGGATAGCTGGAGGTGCACAACGCCTCGGTCTCCTTGAGGGTCCGAATGACCCAGTAGGCACTATCCATTATTGTGAGAGAGAAATGTGTGGATGTGTGGATAGCGATGTCACGGTCGGCGAAGATATAGAGGAAAAGGGCGGGAAAACATGGCGAGAAGTGGTGGGAAATGGCGGGAAATATCTTTAGTCCCGGTTAGTGGCTACAACCGAGACTAAAAGCTTCGGTCAGAGGGAAAGGATGGGAAAACATGGCGGGAAGCAGTGAGAAATAGTGGGAAGTATCTTTAGTCCCGGTTCGTGGCTACAACCGGGACTAAAAGCTTCGGTCAGAGGAAAAGTTAGTATAATTATTTTTATAAAACAGAAAAAATAACAAACTTGGTAAAAGCTTCACAAAATGATATACATATTGTTGGAATTATGCCCTAGAGGCAATAATAAAGATGTTATTATTATAATTCTTGTTCATGATAATGTTTATATTCCATGCTAGAATTGTATTAAGCGGAAACTTTAATACTTGTGTGGTTTGTGAACAACACCGTGTCCCTAGTACGCCTCTATGGACTAGCTCATTGATTAATGATGGTTAAGGTTTCCTAACCATGGACATGAGTTGCCGATTAATAATGATATCATATCATTGGGAGAATGATATGATGGACAGACCCAAACTAAGCGGAGCAATTAGATCGTGTCATCGTGTTCATCTTTGCGAAGCTTTTCTTATGTCAAATATTGTATTCCTTAGACCATGAGATAATACAACTCCACAGTATCGGAGAAAGCTTTGAGGTCATCAAACGTCATCCTATGAGAGGGTGATCATAAAGGTGTCTCTCGGGTGATCGGAAAGTACCTGTTGGGTTGTATGTATCGAGATGGGATTTGTCCCTCAAGTCGGAGATATACTTGGGCCCACTCGGTCGATATCAACAGTAGCTTGCAAGCATGTGGTTAAGGAGTTAATCACAAAGTGATATCGGATTACGGACGAGTAAAGTACTTGTTGGGAACGATATTGAACTAGGTATGATTTGCATCGACGATCAAATCTCGGGCAAGTAAAATATCGCGAGACGAAGGGAATATATATGGGATTGATTGAATCCGGCATCGTGGTTCATCCGATATGATCATAGATGAATGTGTGGAGTCAATATGGGTTTCTGCACCCGCTGTTGATTATTGATAGAAGATCATGTCCGCATATTCTCGAACCCGAAGGGTCACACACTTAACGTGTCTCGACGCTAGGATATGTTGGATAATTGGTTTATGAGTTTTTGTTCGGAGTCTCGGATGGGATCCGGGACATCACGAGAGGTTCCGGAGTGGTCCGGAGAATAATATTCATATAAGGCAGTGCAGTTTTTGGAGTTCGAAATTGTTCCGGGTTAATCGGTATTGTACCGGAAGCTTCTAGAACCTTCCGGAAGGGGACCAACGTGGCCCCACCTTCCTGGAGGGGGAATGGGCCTATGAGGGAGTGCCCTGGCCGCATTGGGCCAGGGGCACAAGGCCCCATAGGGCCCAGCCGGCCAAGAAGGGATTAAACCCTAATTGGACCTTCTAGAAGGGGGGGGGTTCCTTGCCCCCCACTCTTCCTCCTTGGCCGCCGGTTTTGGACTTGGGGGAGGGGCTAGGGCTTCCGCCCACCCCTCTATATAAAGAGGGCTGGGGGCGCACCACCCCCCCCACACACCTCCTCCTCAAACCAAGCCACCCTGCTGCCCTCCTCTCTCTCTCCCTCCCGACTGCGTGTAGGCGAAGCCCTGCTGCAGAAATTCTCCACCAATTGCACCGCGCCGTCGCGTTGTAGATTCAACCCATCTCTCCACCATACTTGCTAGACCAAGGAAGGAGGATACGTCGAGGTGCTGCATGTGTGCATCTCACGGAGGCACCGCCACTTGTGGTGCTAGATCGGATCGGATCGCGAGGAGGAGAAGCGAGTACGACTACATCACCCACGTTTCGATTTAACGCCCGATGTGCGAATCTTCAAGGGTATGAAGATCTAATCCAATCTCTCTCGTTGTTTGCATCTCCTAGATTAGATCTTGGCTTCCCTCTGTTCGCATCCGTAGAAAACTTTGATTTACTATGCCGCGAAACCTTTCACATATGTACATATTGATTGCATCTAAAAAACGGCCGAAGGCAAAATTCAGAATACATCATATGACTTGCTTATGACCGTGTGGCCTTAACCATGGAGCATATTAATCAAGTAACATGATGCTTGGGTCATACTTCACTACAAATGGCGGAATTTCATGAAACTTGTCATAATCTTCTGACATCTCTGTCTTGTGCTTCACTCCTATGATGTTTCTTTTCCGTGAAAGAACTATGTGGCGCTTTGGCTCATCGTTTTATGATGTATTCGTTTGCTTATATTTTCTTTTTGTTGGTTTGGTAGACATGTCCTTCACATAGAAAACCTGAGACACATCGTTGGCTAGGACGAATGGTTCGTCCATGTACGCAAGATTGTTGAGATCCACTATTGTCATTCCGTATTTTTTGTCTACCTCAACCCCGCCTCCTCTTAGCTTGAACCATTTGCATCGAAATAAAGGGACCTTCAAAGCAGGTCCATAGTCAAGTTCCCATATCTCCTCTATGTAACCATAATATGTGTCCTTTGACCCATTGTCGTTTGTTGCATGAAAGCACACACCACTGTTTTGGTTGGTGCTCTTTTTATCTTGGGCGGTCGTGTAAAATGTATTCCCATTTGTCCCGTACCCTTGGAAAGTCCATATAGTCGAAGATGGTGAGCTGGCCAACAAGTACATCTCATCACAAACAGTGTTGTTATTCATGAGATGTGTTTGCAAACAACCGCCAAAAGTCTTCATGTGTTCATCTCTAATCAAGGAGTCAGGCTTTCCCGGGTTGTTTGAGCGTACAATACTCTTGTGTTCCTTTATATACGGAGCTGCCAAGGTGGAATTTTGTAGAACCGTGTAGTGTGCTTGAGTGAAATAATGTCCATCCCTACATATTATTGATTTCCTTCCTAGTGTGCCTTTTCCACTCAGTCTCTCCTCATGTCGTGATTCAGGAACACCAATCGACTTAATGTTAGGAATAAAGTCAACACAAAACTCAATGACCTCCTCTGTTCCATAGCCCTTCGAGATGCTTCCTTCTAGCCTAGCATGGTTATGAACATATTTCTTCAAGACTCCCATGAACCTCTCAAAGGGGAACATATTGTGTAGAAATACAGGACCCAAAATGGTTATCTCATCAACTAGGTGTACCAGCAGATGCGTCATAATATTGAAGAAGGATGGTGGGAATACCAGCTCAAAACTTACGAGACACTGGACCACATCATTTTGTAACCTCGGTAGAATTTCTGGATCGACTACCTTTTGAGAAATAGCATTGAGGAATGCACATAGCTTCACAATGGGCAGTCGAACATTTTTCGGTAGAACCCCCCTCAATGCAACCAGAAGCAATTGCGTCATAAGCACGTGGAAGTCATGTGACTTTAGATTCTGGATTTTTCTCTGCCATATTTATTATTCCCTTTATATTCGAAGAGAAGCCAGACGGGAAATTCATACTGCTTAGGACTTTAAAAAAAATTCCTTCTCTTATTTGGTAAGAGCATAGGTGGCATCACTTAGACGTCCTTTATCTGTCTTTATTGGATGCACGCCATCTCGGTCTTTCATACCTTGCTGGTCATGTCGTGCTTCTGGCGTATCTTTTGTCTTTCCATACACGCCCATAAAGCCTAGCAGGTTCACGCAAAGATTCTTCGTCACGTGCATCACGTCGATTATAGAGCGGACCTCTAGAACTTTCCAATATGGTAGCTCCAAAAATATAGATTTCTTCTTCCACATGGGCACATGTCCATCAGTGACATTTGGAACAGATTGACCGCTAGGGCCCTTTCCAAATATTACTTTTAGATCCTTGACCATACCAAATATATCATCACCAGTACGGCGGATAGGCTTCTTCCAGTGATCTGCCTCACCATTGAAATGCTTGCCTTTCTTGAGGGATGCCTGGCCGGAAGAAATTGACGATGCCCCTGGTACACATTCTTCCTACCTTTATCCAAATATATACTTTCAGTATAATCTAAACAATGCGTGCATGCATTGTATCCCTTGTTTGACTATCCTCAAAGGTTACTAAGAGCAGGCCAATCATTGATGGTTATATACAACAACGCATGTAGGTCAAATGGCTCCTGTTTGTGATCATCCCACATACGAACACCTTCGTCAGACCACAACTGTAATAGTTATTCAAATAATGGCAGTAGGTACACATCAATGTCATTGTCGGGTTGCTTCAGGCCTTGGATGAGCACTGGCATCATAATGAACTTCCGCTTCATGCACAACCAAGGAGGCAGGTTACATATACATAGAGTTACAGGCCAGGTGCTATGGCTGCAGCTCTGCTCTCCAAAAGGATTCATGTCATTTGTACTTAGACCAAACCTTAAGTTCCTTGCGTCATCTGCAAAGCTCGGGTACTCTCTATCAATTTTTCTCCATTGCGACCCATCAGCGGGGTGTCACAACATCGAGTCTTTCCTGCGCTCTTATTTGTGCCATCGCAACAACTTGGCATGCTCTTTGTTTTTAAACAAATGTTTCAACTGTGGTATTATAGGAGCATACCACGACACCTTTCCAGGAACCCTCTTCCTAGGGCGATGCTTGCCCTCAACATCACCAGGGTCATCTCGTCTGATCTTATAATGCAATGCTCCGCATATCAGGCATGCATCCAAATTCTCGTACTCCTCACCGTGATATAGTATGCAGTCATTAATGCATGCATGTATCTTCTTCACCTCTAGTCCTAGAGGTCAGGCGACCTTCTTTGCCTCGTATGTACTGATAGGAAATTCATTATCCTTTGGAAGATTCTTATTCCAAATTTTCAGTAGCTTCACAAATACCTTGTTAGATAAACCATTCTCTGCTTTCCATTGCAGTAATTCCAGTGTGATAATGAGTTTTGTGCTGCCATCTTTGCCATTTGGGTATAACAATTTTTTGTGATCCTCTAACATGCGTTCCAACTTATTCTTATCGTTTTCATTTTCGCATTCACTCCCATCAAGAATGGCCTGACCAAGATCATCAGCAGTCTCATCTAATGCATGTTCTTCACCTTCTTCTTGTTCATTGTATTCTAGTGCAGTGCCACCGTATTCAGGAAACATTGGATAGTTGTCATCGTTCTCTTCTTCTTCGCAGTCTTCCATCATAACCTCGCTTTCTCCATGCTTTGTCCAACAAATATAGCCGGACATGAAACATGATTGAATCAGGTGGATGTGAATGGTTTTGGATGAAGATTAATCATTCTCATTCTGATAGACACGACATGGACAACACATAAAACCATTCCACTTGTTTGCCTCAGCCAAATCGAGGAAAAAATACACGCCTTTAATGAACGCGTCAGACATTAGGGGAGCGTTGTACATTCATTCTTGGATCATCTGGAGTATAATTAAAATTTTCTATCATATAAAAAGTTTGGATCATTTTTACTACAATTACTTTTACAAATCTAAAATTTTACATGCACTAATTTTTGAATTGGACAAAACTGTTAACATAAAAAATGTTGACTATTTAATTATTGCTCTAGCAGTGAAAACCTTATTCAATTCTGAGATCCAAAACTCTTAAAATGCACATCTCAACTTTCAGTAACTTTTTGTATAATCAAACTATGCTTAAAGTTACACATCTAAAATTCCTTCTACACTTCTAAGCATGAAATCCCTCTCTACTTCTAGAGCATTGAGCTAAACTATAACAATAAGAGATGAAAGATTGAAGTTGCTAACCATTTTAGAAGCTTGGATTGATAGATGATGCCACCAAAGCTTGGATTGAAAGTTGCCACCAAATTGGAAAAAAATGAGGATGAACTTGAGCTACCTTGGAGTAAATGGCCATGCTTTTGTGCAGGGGTCGAAGGAGGGATATATAGCGGTAATATATAGTCCCGGGTGATAACAAGAACCCAGACTAGATATTGATCTCTAGTCCCGGGTGGTAACAAGAACCCAGACTAAATATAACAACGGGTCCCACAATAGCTCTAGTCCTGGCTTGTGTTACCAGCCGGGATTAGAGGTTCCCCACGAACCGGGACTAGTCCTATGGCGCCATCTAGCCGTTGAGAAGTTTACAGACCGGGACTAGTGCTAACACTAGTCCTGGTTCCAGACAGGGCCGGGACTAGAGGCTGGAGCAGCTCCAAACGAAAGGTCATTTTATACTAGTGAGAGAAGAACGAAAAGCAGCAAGCAGTAGGACTGCTCCAAGAACCTCCCTCGTCATTGTCTTCAGTTTCGTGAGAGAACTTGAGAGATCGAGAGAGCACGCCCCTCTCGTTCTCCATCGCGCCGGTGTGGCACAGTCCAGAGACGCATTGGTGGTGAGCTTGTGGTGCGCGAGTGCGCCATGTGGGAGAGCATGACCTCGACGCAATATCCCACGTTCACACGCATGATACGTCGGAAATATATCTATAATTTTTTATGCTCCATGCTTGTTTAGTATATACTTTGCTTTACTTGTCTACACTTTGAGGTGCTTTTTACATGTTTTTTGGTACTAACCTACTAACAAGTTGCAACAGTGCCAGATGCCTGTTTTCTGCTATTTTTGTTTTCAAAAAAGTTAGTAAAGAAATATTCTCGGAATTGGACAGGACAGACGTCAAAGTCAATTACTTTCTGTGGGGAACAAGAAGTCTAGAGGGGAGCTGGAGAGACCGGCCAGGGCGGCCAAACCCACCCTAGGCGCGGGTGGTCCCTGCCCCACGCATGGGAGGGGTGTGGGGCCTCTGGCCGCCGCCTCAGCCTCCCCCTTCGCCTATAAGGATCCCTCGATGCAGAAACCCTGAGAACCCGATCAAATATCCACGATACCGTCTATAGCCGCCGCCACCATCGTCCCTAGATCGGGGGGGATCTGAAGTTCTTCCCGGCACCCTGCCGAAGGGGAGATCATCCAGAGGCCTTCTCCCCGGTATGATGTGTGAGTAGTTCCACCTTGGACTATGGGTTCATGTAGTAGCTAGATGGTTGTATCTCCTCCTTTGTGCTTTCATGTATAGATCTTGTGAGCTCCGTTCATGATCAAGATCTAATCTATTTGTAATCATGCATGTTGTGTTTGCTGGGATCTGATGGATATTGAGATTATTATGTTGGTTTGATTATTGGTTTTGTCTTTATGATTCTATCATGTCTGTTTTGTTTGTGATCTTGCATGCTCTCCGTTGTTAGTAGCTATCTTGGCCAAGTAGTTTCTAGTGACTCCAAGAGGGGGTATTTATGCTCGATAGTGGGTTCATGCCTCTAGTTTCCAAGGAAAGTGACAATAATCTCTTTGGTTGTAGATGTGTTGTTGCTACTAGGGAGAAAACAACGGTCTCTTGTTCATGGAACATGTGGACTATTTACCTTAAACACTTTGCTTAAAGCAGTTGTCTGTTGCTTGCAACTTAATACTGGAGGGGGTTCAGATGATAACCTGGAGGTGGACTTCTAGTCATATATGCAGTTGGATGGCGGTCTATGTATCTTGTTGTATTGCCCAATCGAATCTCATAGGATCTTTCTGACTAGTAATTGCATTGTTATGCCTTGCTCAGTTCCTATCAATTGCCCTGCTGTAATTTGTTTACCCTTCATGCCATGTTGTTTATCTAAGGAGAGCACCTCTAGTGAACTATGGACCCCGGTCCAATCTTTACCATTGATACATCTTCCACTGTTACTTGTTTACTTGCTGCAAACCATTACCTTCCACACCATACGTTTAATCCTTTGTTACAGCAAACCGGTGAGCTTGACAACCTCACTGATTCGTTGGGACAAAGTCTTGAGTTTGTGTTGTGTAGGTATCCATGTTGGTTGCAACACCTTTGAGACATTTCCTTCCTCCTTCAGGTTCGATAACCTCGGTCTCTACTGAGGGAAACTTGCTACTATGCTCATCACACCTTGATCGTGGGGTTCGAACGAAGTGTCCCACGTCAATGCTGGGTGCACGCATCAAGATTTCTAGCGTCGTTGCCGGGGAGGCTAAGGACGTCTTCACAAGGGGAGTCCTTCACTTCCTTTCTCTTTACTTTGTTTTTAGTTTGCTTTGTTTCTTTTGCTTGGTTTTGTTTGCCACTTTTCAAAAAAACACAAAAAAAATTAGTTCCTATACTAGTTGCCACCTTGCTCTAGCTCACCATGTTGCCCCCAAAGTTCGCCCTGAAAGATCTTGCAATAGGTAGTGGCTCCATAAGTGGGAAAAATAATATTGAAGAATTCTTTAATCATATTAGCAAGCATGAAGATATTGAGGAAAAATCTATAGCAGAGCTTACTCCTAATTATGAGATTGTTGTAGCTTCTTTAGTTCATATGTTGGAGGCTAGGTTTGTTAGCCTTATCCCCTTCATACAATTCTTGTTCCTAAAACTAAAAGAAGAAAAGAATGCTGAAAAGAGAGAATTCATCCTTGAAAGTTTATCAAAAGAATTTCATGATGTTGCTAGGGATGCCAAAAAGGTTTTTGATATTTTCAATATTCTATGCTCAAGTGTAGATGTTGTGGGTATTTCTGATAAAACTAAGCCTAGAGAAGAATTCAAGATACCCATACCCTTTAAGCTTGTTGGAATGCATGAAGCCTTTGAAAATAATTTTGATTGGATTGCTCCTGAAAACCTTTTTGATGAAAGTAGTAGACCAAAGAGAGATGAGAAGGGATCCTCCAAAACCCATTTGGATGAGATACCTTTCATTGTTGAAGACTTTGCAAGTATGGATGTTAATGCTTCTTCATTTGAAAATACTTGATTCTTCTTGCTTCTTGTGCCTAACTTAAAGGCGTTAAAAAAGTACTTGTTGGGAGATAATCCAAGAGTTTCCTTGAATCTTAGAAGTTATTACTTCATTAATTACCTCTCCTTATCCTTTTTGTTTGCTTTTTGTGCCAAGAATGACCTCTAATGAGAGGGAAGTAAGATTTGGGGAGTTGCTGTCTCAAAACAGATTTCTGTCCTCCACCAAAAAAAATCGTGAGGAGTCTCTGTAACTCGGATTGCACTCAACATTTACGAATAAATCCCCCAGTATGTTATCTAACTTTCTTTAGTTCAACACTTTTTTATTTGAGCAACAGAAGATGTTCTAAAAAATCGGTTTCTACCTGCTGGTCTGTTTTGACAAATTTCTGCCATTATATGCATTTGCTTCTTATTGATTCCTTTTTGAGTTCTCTTTAAGTGAATTGAGCTTTTTGAAGGAGTTACTATAGTAGCCTGTGTTTTAGTGAAAAGCCTTGCAGTTCCAAAGCTTTGCCAGAGGTCCAATATCTTTTGAATAAACTAATGTTGCTAATGAAGATTGTGTGAAGTTTTGTATGAAGGAAAAATTTCAGGTGTAGAGAGAGAATGATGCAATGAGGTGAAGAATAGACAAAATCTCAAGATTGGGGATGCCACCATGGTGTCACCCCAAGAAATATCCAAGAAATACAAGCGTCAAAGCTTGGGGATGCCCAAGGCATCCCCTTCTTCATCAATAAAAAGCTCAGGTCTGTCTAGACACTTCATTTTTATTATTTCATGCTCAGTTGTGTTGTTCGTGGAGCGTCTTAGTTTTTGTTTGCTTTGCTTAGGTTGTTTAGTTTGCTTGAATAAAGGAGTTTGTACCCCCTTTCTCGTTGTGTTATTTTGCAAATAAGTTGCTTGGTGTTGGAAAGGAGTAGTAAGTTCTTGCCTGAAATGCAAGAGGAGCTTGCATTGACTGTGACTTAGACTTTAGCATGACATGCTAGGTGTTGTTTTGTCCTTATGCTTAGTGATTATTGCTGTAGAATGTCTTGTTCCAAACAATTGGGATTTATTAGTGTGCCTTGAAGAAATTATGCGTTGTTTTAGCATGCAAAAGCATAGTATTGTGGTATTCTCCTTTGATGCTTTTCTTGGGTTAACTTGGCACATGCTCACACCATGTTATGACTATGACAATTTTAGCCTCTATGATCATTTATTCCTTGACTTGTAGTACCACTCTATGCTTTGATTAGTATGCTTTGTTGCACTTCATGATTATGGCCATTATGCTCTCTTAGTTGGTTGCTCCCAGTCTTTTTGCTAGCCTCCACTTCTATGAGTAAGTTATACTCATGCTTCCAACTCCCAAGAAACCATTTTTTTCCAAAGTGTCCACTATAAACTCCTATTCACGGTGTGTTACACCATTCCAAGTATATTCTTGTTTTCAACTATCTTCCAATTAAAAATTATTTTGTTTTGTGAAAACTTAGTGATTAAAGCCCTCACGAACTTGATGGCACACTTTATATTCTTTGCCCCTAATAAACTTGAACCAATGTGACAACTTTGTTGTATATGCTTGCACTTATAAGTTGGAATTAGCAGAACCGTGCTGTCACGGGTAACGTTTTCAACATTGCACTTGTACTTTGTACTCAGTTATCATGCTCTTTTGTCTATGGATGTCACCGGTGTGAAATAAAGAGGGAACTTGTAAGTCCATGGAGTTTGTATCCTGTGTTAGAGAAACGCCTGGGCCGCTAGCCTAATCCATGCCTAATCATGGTGGAAACTTGTAGCATCACCATAATGAGTTATCTATGAAGAATCCGCAATAAAAAGCTATGCATATGGTAAATAAAAAGATTGCTGAGATGCTCATTGTCTACTTGCCTCGTCATTTTGGTTATGGGAAAGCTCCTGTACCATGTGCAAGGGGTACCCCGTTGGCGGTTCTCAATGATATGAAAATACTTACAATGACAAGAACTTACATGGGCCCAAAGTTGAGTATGCATGAGGTGTGGACCTCGTATTCAAGAGACTTGAGATTGCCAACTTATACTTCATCAAGCATATACTCCATCTTTGCCACTTTAACCTTAACCACTTCAAGATGCTTATGATAGGGGCAATGAGGGATGAAAGCTAACAAGTACCATAATTTTTGGAAGCTCTTTTTGAAACTTGTAATCCATGCTTCCTTTACAAAAAGGCATTTCTTCCACCATTATTGAGTCTCCACCTTCTACCTTTAGGCACCATTAAGAGAGCATAGTTGTCATTCTGTGTGCAGTGTTCACAAGCTTATTGATTGATGCATATTGTGATATTACTTGTTCTTGTGCTATTTGTTTCTAGTCACCCTTATGAACTTTGAAGGTGTCCCTATGCATCTATTTGCTACTCTATGAGGGACAAGTTGATTGCCACTATGCTATGTTTTCTGTATGTGAAACAAACAAACGTTTTTCAATGCATGTTATTCATGATCTGTTTGTAGCTTGACATGTTGCATGCATAGTTACTATGTCCTATTGTTAAAACTTCATCTTTCATGCACATGTTTAGAGATCTTTGATCCCAGCTTTCAATGCTTGCAAATGGTTAGATCTTTATTGTGAGGGTGCATGTCACCTCAAAAATTATTATTTTATCACTTACCTACTCGAGGACGAGCAGGAGTTAAGCTCGGGGATGCTTGATACGTCGGAAACGTATCTATAATTTTTGATGCTCCATGCTTGTTTGATATATACTTTTCTTTAGTTGTCTACACTTTGAGGTGCTTTTTACATGTTTTCTGGTACTAACCTACTAACAAGTTGCAACAGTGCCAGAAGCCTGTTTTCTGCTGTTTTTTCTTTTAGAAAAGTTTGTTGGAGATATGCCCTAGAGGCAATAATAAATATAGTTATTATTATATATTTTTGTTTATGATAAATGTTTACATTCATGCTATAATAGTATTAACAAGGAAACATTGATACTTGTGTGATTTGTAAACTTAATTTGAAGTCCCTAGTATAGCCTCTATACTTCACTAGCTTGTTGGTTGATTAATGATTGTGGTTTCCCTATCATGAACATTGAGATGTTATCAACAACAAGATCATATCGTTAGGAGAATGATATGGTGGACATACTCCTATAGATAAGCGTAGCATAAAGATCAAGTCATTTCAATAGTTCAATTGCTATATGCTTTCTGATACATAGTAACCTAATTCCTTCGACCATGAGATCATGCATATCACTTTTACCGGATGGATGCTTTGATGACATCAAACACCACACCGTAACTGGGTGGTTATAAAGGTGGCATTGAGTGTTCGGAAAGTATTGGTTGAGACACATGGATCAAGAATGGGATTTGTCCATCCACATGACGGATAGATATACTCTGGGCCCTCTCGGTGGAATGTCATCCAATTAGCTTGCAAGCATGTGACTTGGTCACAAGGGATCACATATCACGGGAACGAGAAAAGAGTACTTATCAGTAACGAGGTTGAACTAGGTATGCAGAGATACCGACGATCATAACCTCGGATAAGTAACATATCGTGAGACAAAGGGAAATTGGTATCGTATGTAAGTGGTTCATTCGATCGCAAAGTAATCGTAGAAATATGTGGGAGCCATATGAATTTCCAGATTCCTCTATTTGGTTATTGTTCGGAGAAGTGTCTCGATCATGTCCGCATAATTCACGAACCGTAGGGAGACACACTTAAGGATTCGACGTTATTTGAGTAGTTATGGTATTATGAGAAAGAGACCGAATGTTGTTCGGAGTCTCGGATGGGATCCGGGATATCACGAGGTGATCCGGAATGGTCCGGAGAATAAGATTCATATAAGGAAAGTCCCATTTCGGAGTTGGGGAATGATTCCGGTGTTTTCATCGGGAATGTTCTAGAAGGTTCCGGAATGTCCGGCACTCCGGGGGGGGAGGGTACATGAATGTGTTATATCAAAGTTGGTATGATTGCATCATGTACTAAGTGTCATCGCTGTCCGAAATAAAGGGTTAATTCAAATCCTAGTTTGAAAAGTCAAACGGCTAGTTTGAAAAGTCAAACTGCCAGTTTTCGGAAACAGGAGAAGGAGGATTGGTGGAGGCCGACTTGGGGGAGGAGTCCCCTTGGCCGGCGCGCCTCCCAAGGCCGACTTGGGGAGGTACTCCTCCCCTTGGCCGCCGGCCCCTCCCATCTATATAAGGAGGGGCAGGGCTCCCCTCCTAGGACACACAAGTTCCTATCTTCTACCTCTGGTTTAGAGCCGTTTTGGTTTAGAGCTTCTAATTGCTTTAGCCTTCGGTTTAGAGCCTTCTAATTGGTTTAGAGCCTTCTAATTGGTGTGTCTAATTACTAGACCACTAATAGCCTCTCTCATACTCCACCATACTCGCACCGGCTTAAGGCGAAGCTCATGATCTCCTCTACTTCCTACCACGCCACAGTTGCCGGAATCACGAGGAGAGTGCTACAACCTCCGCCGCCTTGGAACAAGGGAGAGGAAGGTCTTCGTCGAAAATCGAACGTGTGACCGATCATGGAGTGCTGCCGAACGCAGGAAGGATCGCCTACACGATCTTGAGATCGGAAGAGTACGACTACATCACCCACGAGAATCCGCTCTCGTTAAACGCTTTGGAATCTTCGAGGGTAAGTTATTCCATCGACTCGTTGCTACAATCTAGTAGATAGATCTTGGCTTGTTTGTTTGTATGCGATAGAAAATTTTTGTTTTCCATGCTACGAACCCCTACAAAGGGTATCGAGCCGTGTCTATATGTAGATCTGTTGCCTGAGTAGAACACAATGGTCATTGTGGGCGTTGATGCTTTTATTGTCGATTGCTTCTTGTGTACTTTGCATCTTGCGGTATGTTGGTATGAAGCGCCGCTAACCTTACATGACATCGTTCATGAGACTTGCTCCACGCTTGACATGCAACTTGTATTGCATAAGTGGCTTTATGGGTGCTGCTTTCTCCTAGCATAGTTAAGATCCAATTTACAACGGGTGATTAACAATACTAGTATCAATTTTGTGGTTCTTGTTCGTAAGTTAGAACGACACTTATTGAAAGCCCCAAACCACGTAAAATATGCAAAGAAATTAGAGGCGTCTAACTTGGTTTTGCAGGGTGTCAAATGATGTGATATGGCCATGATTGTGATTATATTTGATGTATGCAATGTTCCTTATTGTAAGTCGGCAACCGGCAGGAGCCATATGGTTGTCTTTAATTTATGTTAAGACCCGCGTGTCTATTCAAAGTAGTTGTAATAGTTGAAACCGGTGGACGACAACCATGGAGAGGCGTCATTGACCTTGATGCTATGCCGGTGATGATGAAGATCATGTTCGTGCTTGGAGATGGAGATCGGAAGCACAAAGAAGAAAGGCCATATCATATCACATATATATTGAATTGCATGTGATGTTAATCCTTTATGCATCTTGTATTGCTTAGTAGACGACGATAGCATTATAAGATGATCCCTCATGCACATGAATATCAAGTCATAAAGTGTTCACCCTTAGTTAGCACCGTTGCTAAAGCTTGTTGTTTCGAAGCACCACGTGATGATCGGGTGTGTTAGATTCCGCAAGTGTATACAACGTGAGCAAGCCAGATTTGCTCATGCGGAAACTAAGGTTTGATCTTGACGAGCCTAGCATGTACAGACATGGTCTCGGAACACGGATCACCGAAAGGTAAAGCATGAATCATATATTAGATATGATGAACATGACAATTGTTCGCCATTGAAACTATATCAACTCTCGTGATGATCGGTGTTGATGTAGTGGATTTGGTTCGTGTGATCACTAAAACTATGTGAGGGATATTGTTTTGAGTGGGAGTTCACCTAGATTAACTTTATTAATTAATTTGAACTCAATTTGTCATAAACTTAGTCTAAACTATTGCAAATATGTTGTAGATCAATGGCAGCCCCTACCATCAATTTTAATGCGTTCCTAGAGAAAGAAAAGTTGAAAAACAATGGAAGCAACTTCGCGGATTGGTTCCGCAATTTGAGGATTGTCCTCACAATGGTAATTTGACCTATGTCTTTGGATGCACATTGGGTGACCCACTGCGGTGATGCTCCGATGAAGTAAAGAATGTTTACCTCGCTCGGAAGAATCAGTACTCCATAGTTCAGTGTGCTATCTTGTATGGTTTGGAATCGGAGCTTCAGAAAAGGTTTGAGTATTCAGACCCATATGATATTGTCGAGGATCTCAAATTGATTTTGAGACTCATGCGGCAATTGAAAGCTATGAGGCTTCTGAAAAGTTCTTTAACTGCAAGATGGAAGAGGGCAGCTCCGTCAGTGAGCATGTGCTTAAGATGTCCAGCACGCAAACAAACTTCAAAGCTTGGGTATAGTGATTCCTAATGCTTTGGGGATTTACCGTGTCCTCCAATCACTACCACCAAGTTACAAGAACTTTGTGATGAACTACAACATGCGTAACATGAACAAGACGTTGCTGTAACTCTTTGCCATGTTGAAATCTGCGAAGTGGAGATCAAGAAAGAGCACCAAGTGTTGTTGGTCAATAAGACCACCAAATTCAAGAAAGGCAAGTCTAAGCCAAAGGACACTTCAAGAAGGGTGGTAAGAAAGTTACCGCACGACGAAGAAGACCAAGGCTGGACCTAAGCCTGATCTTGAGTGCTTTTACGCAAGGGAGAAGGTCCTTTGGGCGGAATTGCCCAAAGTACTTGGCGGATTTGAAGAACGGCAACATCAAGAAGAAAGGTATATCCGATATACATGTTATTGATGTGTATCTCACTAGTACTCGTAGTAGTGCTCGGTATTTGATCTTGGTTCGGTTGCTCATATTTGTAACTCGAAACAGTCTTTGCGAATAAACGGAAGCTAGCGAAGAACGAGGTGACGATGCGCGTGGGAAACGGATCAAAGGTTGATGTGATCGCGGTCGGCACGCTACCCCTTCATCTACCATCGGGATTAGTTTTATACTTAAATAATTGTTATTTGGTGCCTGCGTTGAGCATGAACATTATATCATGATCTTGTTTATTGCGAGACGGTTACTTGTTTAAGTCCGAGAATAATGGTTGTTCGATTTATATGAGTAATATGTTTTACGCACATGCACCTTTGATAGATGGTCTATTCTTATTGAATCTCGATAGTGGAAATACACATATCAACAACATTGAGGCTAAACGTTTGAAATCAAGTGATAATTCGACCTATATGTGGCCTTTATCGTCTTGGTCACATTGGAGTGAAACGTATGAAGAAACTCCATTCGATGGACTTCTTGAATCACTTGATTTTGAATCACTTGAAAGATGCGAAGCATGTCGATGGGAAAAATGACTAAGACTCCATTTTACGGTATGATGGAGCGAGCTACGGACTTATTGGAAATCATACATACCGATGTGTGTGGTCCAATGAGTGTAGCATCGCGCGATGGTTATCGTTATGTTCTTACCTTCACGGATGATTTGAGTAGATATGGGTATATCTATTTCATGAAACATAAGTCCGAAACTTTCGAGAAGTTTAAGGAGTTTCAAAGTGAGGTAGAGAATCAACGTAACAAGAAGATTAAATTTCTACGTTCTGATCGTGGAGGTGAATATCTAAGTTACGAGTTTGGCGAGCATTTGAAGAAATGCGGAATACTTTCAATTGACACCGCCAGAACACCACAGTAATGGTGTGTCCGAACGTCGTGTCGAACTCTCTTAGATATGGTTCGTTCTATGATGTCACTTACAGATTTACCGCTATCATTTTGGGGTTATGCATTAGAAACAGCCGCATTCACTTTAAATAGGGCACCATCTAATTCCGTTGAAACGACACCGTATGAATTATGGTTTGGGAAGAAACCTAAATTGTCGTTCCTTAAAGTTTGGGGATGCGAAGCCTATGTAAAGAAGTTACAGCCGGACAAGCTTGAACCCAAAGCGGAAAAATGCGTCTTCATAGGATACCCAAAGGAAACTATTGGGTATACCTTCTATCATAGATCCGAAGGCAAAATCTTTGTTGCCAAAAATGGATCCTTTCTAGAGAAGGAATTTCTCTCGAAAGAAGTGACTGGAAGGAAAGTAGAACTCGACGAGGTTGTCGAACCTTCTCTCGAAATTGCGAGTAGCGCAGCACCGGAAGAAGTTCCTGTGGTGCCTGCACCAATAAGAGAGGAAGCTAATGATGGTGATCATGAAACTTCGGTTGAAGTTGCTACAGAGCCTCGGAGGTCAACGAGAACTCGTACCACTCCAGATTGGTATGATTCCGTTATGAATGTCATGTTGGTGTACAACACCGATGACCCCGAGACATATGAGCAAGCGATGATGAGCCCAGATTCCAATAAATGGCAAGAAGCCATGAAATCCGAGATTGGATCCATGTACGAAAACCAAGTATGTACTTTGGTGGACTTACCGGATGGCCGGAAGGCTGTCGAGAACAAATGGATTTTCAAGAAGAAAACAAATGCTGATGGTAATGTTACTGTCTATAAAGCTCGACTTGTCGCAAAAGGGTTTCGACAAATTCAAGGAGTTGACTACGATGAGACTTTCTCACCAGTAGCGAAGCTAAAGTCTGTGAGGATTATGTTAGCAATCGCTGCATATTATGATTATGAGATATGGCAGATGGATGTCAAAACAGCATTCCTCAATGGAGACATTGATGAAGAGTTGTATATGATGCAACCCAAAGGTTTTGTCGATCCTAAAGATGCTAACAAGGTATGCAAACTTCAACGGTCCATCTATGGATTGAAGCAAGCGTCCCGAAGTTGGAATCAACGTTATGATAAGGTAATCAAAATTTTTGGTTTTATACAAACTTATGGAGAAGCTTGTATTTACAAAAAAGTGAGTGGGAGCTCTGTAGCATTCTTAATACTATATGTGGATGACATATTGTTGATTGGGAATGATGTAGACCTTCTTAATAGTGTCAAGGAATATTTGAATAATAGTTTTTCAATGAAGGATCTTGGCGAAGTAGCTTACATATTAGGCATAAAGATTTATAGAGATAGATCAAAACGCCAAATATCATTGTCACAGAGTTCATATTTGGACAAAGTTCTAAAGAGGTTTGGAATGGAAGAAAGCAAGAAAGGGTTCTTGCCCATGTTGCCCAATACGACCTTGAGTAAAACTCAAAGTCCGACATCGGCAGAAGATAGAGAAAGGATGAGTAAGACTCCCTATGCCTCAGTCATAGGATCTCTAATGTATGCCATGCTATGTACTAGACCCGACATTGCATATGCTGTTAGTTTAACTAGCAGATATCAAAGTGATCCAGGAGTGGATCATTGGACAGCGGTCAAAAACATCCTTAAGTACTTGAGAAGAACTAAGGATATGGTTTTTTCTTATGGAGGTGATGAACAGCTCGTTGTTAATGGTTACACCGATGCTAGTTGGAACACCGATCCGGATGATTCTAAATCACAATCCGGATCGTATTTATTTTGAATGGTGCGCGATTATGGAGGAGTGCAAAGCAAAGCGTTGTGGCGAGATCTTCAACTGAATCGAATACATGGCTGCCGGAGGCTTCACAAGAAGCGATATGGATGAAAGAGTTCATTACAGCTGGGTGTGGTTCCTAGTGCGCTGGACCCAATGTCTATCTCTTGTGATAACATGGGCGCCATAGCCAATGCGCAAGAACCAAGGTCACACAAGAAGCATATCAAGCTACGTTTTCACGCTATTCGAGAACATATCCAGTTGGGGATATAAAGATTTGCAAAGTACACACAGATCTGAATGTGGCGGATCCGTTGACTAAACCTCTCCAGGGAAAAACATGACCAACACCAAACTGCCATGGGTGTTCGGTATATTACCATGTAATCTAGATTAGATGACTCTAGTGCAAGTGGGAGATGTTGGAGATATGCCCTAGAGGCAATAATAAAGGTAGTTCTTATTATATCTTTGTGTTTATGATAAATGTTTACACTCATGCTATAATAGTATTAACAAGGAAACATTGATACTTGTGTGCTTTGTAAACTTAATTTGAAGTCCCTAGTATAGCCTCTATACTTCACTAGCTTGTTGGTTGATTAATGATTGTGGTTTCCTATCATGAACATTGAGATGTTATCAACAACAAGATCATATCGTTAGGAGAATGATATGGTGGACATACTCCTATAGATAAGCGTAGCATAAATATCAAGTCATTTCAATAGTTCAATTGCTATATGCTTTACGATACATAGTAACCTAATTCCTTCGACCATGAGATCATGCATATCACTTTTACCGGATGGATGCTTTGATGACATCAAACACCACCGTGGCGGGTGGTTATAAAGGTGGCATTGAGTGTTCGGAAAGTATTGGTTGAGACACATGGATCAAGAATGGGATTTGTCCATCCACATGACGGATAGATATACTCTGGGCCCTCTCGGTGGAATGTCATCCAATTAGCTTGCAAGCATGTGACTTGGTCACAAGGGATCACATATCACGGAACGAGAAAAGAGTACTTATCGATGTGAGGTTGAACTAGGTATGCGTAGATACCGACGATCATAACCTCGGATAAGTAACATATCGTGAGACAAAGGGAAATTGGTATCGTATGTAAGTGGTTCATTCGATCGCAAAGTAATCGTAGAAATATGTGGGAGCCATATGAATTTCAGATTCCTCTATTTGGTTATTGTTCGGAGAAGTGTCTCGATCATGTCCGCATAATTCACGAACCGTGAGACACACTTAAGGATTCGACGTTGTTTGAGTAGTTATGGTATTATGAGAAAGAGACGAATGTTGTTCGAGTCTCGGATGGGATCCGTGATATCACGAGGTGATCCGGAATGGTCCGGAGAATAAGATTCATATAAGGAAAGTCCGTTTGGAGTTGGGGAATGATTAGGTGTTTTCATCGGGAATGTTCTAGAAGGTTCGAATGTCCGGCACTCCGGGGAGGTACATGAATGTGTTATATCAAAGTTGGTATGATTGCATCATGTACTAAGTGTCATCGCTGTCCGAAATAAAGGGTTAATTCAAATCCTAGTTTGAAAAGTCAAACGGCTAGTTTGAAAAGTCAAGCGCCGATTTCGGAACAGGAGAAGGAGGATTGGTGGAGGCCGACTTGGGGAGGAGTCTGGCCCTGGCGCCACCCAAGGCCGACTTGGGGAGGGACTCCTCCCCTTGTCCGCCGGCCCCTCCCATCTATATAAGGAGGGGCAGGGCTCCCTCCTAGGACACACAAGTTCCTATCTTCTACCTCCGGTTTAGAGCCGTTTTGGTTTAGAGCTTCTAATTGCTTTAGCCTTCGGTTTAGAGCCTTCTAATTGGTTTAGAGCCTTCTAATTGGTGTGTCTAATTACTAGACCACTAATAGCCTCTCTCATACTCCACCATACTACCGGCTTAAGGCGAAGCCTGCGGATCTCCCTCTACTTCCGTACCACGCCGTTGTCTTCTTGGAATCACGAGGAGAGTGCTACAACCTCCGCTTGCTTTGGAACAAGGAGAGGAAGGTCTTCGTCAGTACGAACGTGTGACCGATCAAGGTGCTGCCGGAGCATGGCCGGAAGGATCGTCTACAGGATCTTGAGATCGGGAAGAGTACGACTACATCACCCACGAGAATCTGCTCTCGTTAAACGCTTTGGAATCTTCGAGGGTAAGTTATTCCATCGACTCGTTGCTACAATCTAGTAGATAGATCTTGTCTTGTTTGTTTGTATGCGATAGAAAATTTTTGTTTTCCATGCTACGAACCCCTACAAAGTTAGTAAAGAAATATTCTCGGAATTGGACGGGACAAACGTCAAAGTCAATTACTTACCGTGGGGAACAAGAAGTCTAGAGGGGAGCCAAAGAGGGCGGCCAGACCCACCCTAGGCGCGGGTGGGCCCTGCCCCGCGCCTGGGAGGGGTGTGGGGGGCCCCTGGACGCCGCCTCGGCCTCCCCCTTCGCCTATAAGAAGCCCCCGATGCAGAAACCCTAAGAACCCGATCAAATCTCCACGAAACCGTATGTAGCCGCCGCCACCATCATCCCTAGGACGGGGGGTCTGAAGTTCTTCCCGGCACCCTGCCGAAGGGGAGATCATCCAAAGGCCTTCTCTCCGGTATGATGTGTGATGTGGCATCCCGCAAAACCACTACTAGAAAATCGCGTTGAATTTGTGCATTACATCGTCATCATCATGCATTGTTTGCCTAAAACTATTTTCGTAAAGCCTGTTTTTGTTTTCTAAAACGCCCCGTCTTTTATTCAAACGCCAAACCCGGGTCTCCGGATTATTTTGTTTTGGCTGCTATCGGTTTGTAAACGGTGTTTTTAAAACAAATAAAATATTATATTATTTTAGTGGGGCAGTCGAACGGGCCGGATAGACCCGAACGACCACCCCAGTTCCAAAACGGTCCACCTAAATCCTAAGCTACCCTGTCCTAATCTACCCAGCCCCCTCCACCTCACCCCAACCAACCCCCTCTCGCCACCTCACCTCTCCCCACACCCCTACCACTAAAAAACTGCCATCTCAGCCAGCCCTCTCCCCTCCCTCTCTCTCTCTCTCTCTCCCCCTCTCTCCCCTGGGACCCACCAGCTCCCCCACACAGGCCACACACCGACACACACATGCAACACACGCACACAGCACCGCCACCCTGGCCCGCCTGGGACCCACCGATCCCGCCTGCCCAATCCCCTCCCCAGACCCACGCGTCCCACCCACGAAGCCACCTCCCTTCTTCCTCCTCCATCCACGCGCCCACGCCGCCGTCCTCCCTCCTCCTGGCCAGCGTCGCCGGCCGCCTTCTTCCCACCCTCAGGCCCCTTCCCCTGGGCTCCGCCTGCGCGTCCCTCCATCCTCTCGCCTCTCTGCGGCCCTCCCCAGCCTCGGCCCACCTCCGTCGCCCGCCCTCGCTCGCCGCCTCAGCGTCGCCCCGACCTCGTCCTTCCGCGTGCCGCCCGCCGCCGCCAAGGCCACCTTCCCCTCTGGCCCTCCTCACCGCCGCCTTTCCCCCTCCGCTGCGCGAGTCCCTCCCCTCGGACCGCCTCTTCACTTCCGCCTGCTCGCCCGTCGACCCAAGCCTCTCCACCGGCCGCCACTGGGCTTCCCGCCTGCGCCTCCGCCTCTTCCCGAGCCCGAGCGCGTCGGCCACCAGCTCCCCTGGCTCCGCCCGTCCTCACCCCATCGCCACAGCCCCCTCCTCCCCTCCTTGCGTCGCCCTCGTCCGCCGGACCGCCGCTCGTCCTTCCCGCCCTCAGCTGGACGGCTCGTCTTCGACCTCGGTCCCGTGCTCGTCCCCGAACCCCTGTCGCGCCTCTCTGCAAGCACAGGCGTATACAGGCGCCCATCCTCGTCCTCATCCCGGCGGTGCAGCGCTCCCCTCTTCCTGCTGAAGGACACCCACAGGCGAGCAAGCCTCCACCCGCATGTGCCCGTGCCCTTGTCTCTGTCAAGATGGTGCTAGTGGTGTTACGGATGGTGTTTACGCGCTATGGATGTGAAGCAATGGAGGTGATGGATTGGGGGTTGCAACGGTGAAGGTCATATGAACTATGAAGATGGTGGTGCCACCCAAACAATACCAAAACCGCGCGAGATATCTATTCCCTTGTTTGTCAAGATCTTCCGAAGAGGATTCAACAAAAGTCCGATGCGACAAGACCTTCGACCCGGATGCGAAGTCGAGAACCCGAACGCCAAGATCACCGATGCGAATACGCCAAGTTCGTCTACCTCGGAAACCATGCGACAAGGTCTACTTCACGGATCTGAAGACCCCGGTAACCGACCCACTCAAGTTCGCCGTCGACGACAAGATCAGCACCGACCAGGGCGGACCCGATGCGCCCCGACGCCAACCAAGTCCTGCTCCCCGGATGCGACAAGTGCTTCATCCCGAACGCCATGACCGTCGACATGACCCGAAGACCATGGATGCGCCAAGATCTACCCCGTTACCGAGAACGATCCCATCGAAACCGAACCCCGTCGAACCCTGGACCCTGAGACCGACCCCGAACCCCGGAACCCCAAGACCGTCGAGACCCCTAATGTGTGAACCCCTTCCCGAGACCCTATTTTATAATATAATAACAACTTGTTGCATATTGAATTGTCATACTTGCATGCATCCTTGTCTGTGGTTTGGGGGCCCATACGCGGGCAAATCTAGCCTTATATTGGCCTCATTTAAATTGCGTAGCGAACCGGTGCTATCTTTTGCCTTGCTTAAACAACATTTAAATTGCGGGGGGGGTTTCTAAAAAACTTGAACCGTTTAATAAATTGTCGGGACCCCGGTTCCGCTTAATACTGACCTACTTGCATCGCATCTTTGCCATGCCATACATCATACGTGCATCATGCCGATCTTTTGCCGTAGTATTAAATATTGCATCCGGTGTTTCTGCTAGTGATTTGCTTCTTCGCGGATAAGGCCGTTGAGTTGATGTGAGCGTCGCCCCGATCTTCGGATGAACCTTCGACAATGTTTTCAGGCGAGCATCTCCCCCTTTCTACCTATCTTACTTTTCTAGTATTTATTTCCCTCCTGTTGATCTATTGCTATCTGTGTTGCGATGCTCTAGTTTCCGTACCCGTGATATCCCTTGCAGCCCTATATTGCCTTGGACACATCCTATTACCTGTTGTTTGGTAGATAGTTGGACTTGCTCGTCGTAGTCGCTTGCTCGTATGCTGTTGCGTGTCGTCAAGTACCGCAGTTGTTGGAGTATTGCCGCATGTTCGATGTTGGAGATGGTCATGACTTTAATTATTGTTCACTTTAATTACTGCTTAACAATTAAAATTGAAGTAAGCAGAGGCATCGGTGGGTGATAGATAATATTTGTTTTCCGACCGCCCACTTGTGTCCCGTAGGACCCCGAGTTCTTGACACCTGTTCCGAGATCGAGCGCGCTAACCACAGGTGGGGAGATATGGGCCCCCATTGATTATTACCTGATTTCAAAGTATTGTACTGGGGGCCACAAACTAGTTTGAGGTTTTATTTACTATCCTGTACTTATGCCATGCTTTACTGCTTTATTTAAATTGTGCGACAGATAGCACTGTCTTTGCTTAGGATCGGGACACGATTCCGCGGTGTCGACAGTCCCCGTTTGGGGAGTTGCTGTCGTTCACAGCCGTATACCCAAGCCCTAAGTCTGTCTCGAGACCGCCGATTTCGCTATGGTGTCGGCTTGGTGGCCCCATGTACTTGCTTTGGTCTGGGAACGTCGTGACTTAGGCCCGCCGACATACCGATGGGTGTATGTTAACCGATCCGCAAAAGGGTCAAGTGCTTGTGGATACTTTGGTGCACCCCTGCAGGGTTAAATCTTTTCGAGAAGCCGTGTCCGCGGTTATGGACGACTTGGAGCACAGTGCTTGATCATAGATAACTATAACTAAAGTTTACTGTTATAATTTGACTTGTATCCGATGTGACTAGTAATCAGCTTCACTACAACGGAAAGGCTAAATAGAAGTACCAACAACTGCTGGGTTTCGGGTTATCTCATGCTAATTGTATCTGACTAGTAAGTGTTGCCACTATAACGGAATGGTTAATTAAAAGTGCCCACTGCTTACTTTATCAGGATGATTATCTAAACCTGACTAGTAATTGCTGCAACGATAACTGAGTAAATAAAACTACCAACTGTGTGAGTTCCTCGGTTGACTTCCTCGTTGGTCTCGAGGGGGCAACGCCAGGATGGGTTTGTTTGATGATAGTATCAGGTTGGATCAGAATAGGTCTTCCTTACCCCTCTCTGATAGCCGCCAGTAGAATCGAGTCTCTATAGGTTGCTTTCAAGCATGTCATTGCGCCGCCATCCACCATACCTATGTAGGCGAGGACCGCCGAATTCTAGCCTCGCCGTATGGCCTCGATCGATGCTCCTCTTTTTCCTTTGCCCTTTGTCGGCACCCCTTTTGTTTAAGCAGGTTTGAGAGCGACGCTGTTAGCAGGGTTACCCTTCCGGCTTGGCCTGGGCAGGGTTATGGACGCCATTGGTTATTCTTCAGGGCTCTTAGCCCCATTTGCATCTTGTCCGTAGTCGGACGCTGTATCGTTTTACAGGTGATTTGGATCTTTGTATTGTATATCTGTATTCTTGACTCATCGAGTCGCTGTTATATATATCTGTTCTGTGGGTCCCATCGAGGACTGTTGTGTAATGTTATTACTTCGTTTTCCACCCGCACGAAAGTGCCTGGTGGGCACCTTCGAATCGTTTCTATGCGGGTTTGGCGAGTTTCGCTAAAACTTGCATAGGGCCGATTCTGAGGGTGTTACATGTGAGTAGTTCCATCTTGGACTATGGGTTCATGTAGTAGCTAGATGGTTGTATCTCCTCCTTTGTGCTTTCATGTATAGATCTTGTGAGCTCCGTTCATGATCAAGATCTAATCTATTTGTAATCATGCATGTTGTGTTTGCTGGGATCTGATGGATATTGAGATTATTATGTTGGTTTGATTATTGGTTTTGTCTTTATGATTCTATCATGTCTGTGTTGTTTGTGATCTTGCATGCTCTCCGTTTTTAGTAGCTATCTTGGCCAAGTAGTTGCTAGTGACTCCAAGTGGGGGTATTTATGCTCGATAGTGGGTTCATGCCTCTAGTTTCCAAGGGAAGTGACAATAATCTCTTTGGTTGTAGATGTGCTGTTGCTACTAGGGAGAAAACAATGGTCTCTTGTTCATGGAACATGTGGACTGTTTACCTTACACACTTTGCTTAAAGCAGTTGTCTGTTGCATGCAACTTAATACTGGAGGGGGTTCGGATGATAACCTGAAGGTGGACTTCTAGTCATAGATGCAGTTGGATGGCGTTCTATGTATCTTGTTATATTTCCCAATCGAATCTCATAGGATCTTTCTGACTAGTAATTGCATTGTTATGCCTTGCTCAGTTCCTATCAATTGTCCTGTTGTAACTTGTTTACCCTTCATGCCATGTTGTTAATCTAAGGAGAGCACCTCTAGTGAACTATGGACCCCGGTCCAATCTTTACCATTGATACATCTTCCACTGTTACTTGTTTACTTGCTGCAAACCATTACCTTCCACACCATACGTTTAATCCTTTGTTACAGCAAACCGGTGAGCTTGACAACCTCACTGATTCGTTGGGACAAAGTCTTGAGTTTGTGTTGTGTAGGTCTCCACGTTGCTTGCAACACCTTTGAGACGTTTCCTTCCTCCTTCAGGTTCGATAACCTCGGTCTCTACTGAGGGAAACTTGCTACTGTGCTCATCACACCTTGATCTTGGGGTTCCAACGAAGTGTCCCACGTCAACTTTGGGTGCACGCATCAACACACCAACTATGCCGAGCTGACACGCACCAACACCCATGTGGCCTGTGGTGGAACACGACCCAATGATCCGGACGGCGATCTGGCGGCGTTGTTGAGCAGCGTTCCTCTGGAGCTGGCCAAGGACTGCGCACACAACGCGTCGGAAACTCTGAAGACCATGCGCCTTGGCTGCGAGCGCGTGCGTGGCCTAAACCCGCCGGCGAGAATACGAAGAACTTCTATTCAAATCTGGTGATTCAATCGAGGCATTTGCAATTCGTCTAACCTCGATCATCAGCGATTTCGATTTGCTAGGGGATCATGTGGATGAGTACATGGCAGTGCTCAAGTTTCTGTGCGTCGTGCCGTGGAAGTATGGTGATGGCAATCGAGCATAGCGTCAATCTGAAGGAGGTATCTATTGAGGAGATATGTAGTCGCCAGATAACCGGAGAGGAGGGATATGATATAGATGACGCATTTGACTGTGTCGGCAATCCCCTGCTCACCGAGGAGGAGAGGTGCTCTTTTCAGAAGCACCGCGACTCTGACGGGTCTAGGGGATATGGATTCAGCGGAGCAGCACAAGGATTGCCCAAGAAGTGCAAAGACGGCGCGCACGAAGGCAGACTATCCAATGATGACAAGTGTCGGTATTGCGGCAAGAAACGACATTGGGCCTGTGAATGCCGCAAGAAGAAAAGGGACGAGGAGGTGTAGGCACATATTAGTTCAGGGGGAGGACGAACCTGATCATGCTCTTCAGATGGATGTGCACGTCCCCGATAACGACCCTGACATGAATGCAGCTACCATCTCACATGGGCTGCTTGTCTTCCTCAATCAGGAGCGCGTGTACATCGAGTTTCACTGGCACATGGATGACTCGGACCTCGTGTGGTTCCTTGACCCTAGTGCGTCCAAACACATGACCGATGACGCGACGACGTTCGCTGACATGTACATCAAGGTCACTAGCATAGTGAAGTTCGGCGACGGCTCCCTCATCAACATATAGGGCAGGAACATTGTCCTCTTTGTCGTGGCAGAAGGTCAACACCACGCCCCTACCAATGTGTACTGGATACCTCGCCTTCACGGCAACATGGTTAGCATCAGGCAACTCGATGAAATTGGGTACCCGATGCATGTCGAGGGAGGGATCATGATGGTGTGGGCTTTCACGAAGAAAGTGATCATTCATGCGATGTGTGCGTGTAATAGGCAATACCCCGTCAACATGTAGATTACCGAGCCTATTTTCCTACTAGCGCACGCTGGCAATACGACATGGATCTGGTATACTAGGTTTGGCCAGAAGCACTTAGAGAGGCTCGAGGGCCTCATGAGCCAGGATCGAGCACCTAGACCAACTCTGTGATGTGTGTCTTCCAAGCAAGAATAAGCATGCACCGTTCCCATAGGCGACATGGTACAAAGTAGCCGATCCCCTCGAGCTGGTGCACGGGGACATTTGCTGACCAATCTCGCTTCCAATGCCGACGGGGAAGCCCTACTTCCAAATGCTTGTCGATGATCATAGTATGTTTATGTGGCTCATGCTCCTCACAACAAAGGAGGAGGCAGCAAAGTCGCTCAGTCACTTCCCTACAACTGTAGAGATGGATTCTAGGCATCGACTGACCGCGGTGGCGAGTTCACGTCAAAGGAGTTCGCCGCGTTCTGCGCTGACCCAAAAATAGCGGGGCATATCATTGCTCCTTACCCTCGGTAGCAAAACTAAGTGGTGGAAAGGCGCAATTAGACAATCGCTGGCATGAAAAGGAGCATGCTCAAGTTGATGAACGTGTCGGCCACATTCTTAGGCGAGATGGTTTGGTACACCAAGAGTATGGATGGCAGGACACGCCCTTCGAGGCATGTTATGGAAGGAAACCAGATGTGCATTTCTTGCGCTTGTTTGGTTGCAGGTCTTCAAAGCACTCCCGTCGTCTTCCCCGGCGAGCTCGACGGCAAGGCCTATCGCTGCTATGATCCCATCCTTAAGCGGGTTGTCGTGATGCATGATGTGGTCATCGAGGAAGTACCGCAGCAGAAGAATCGCTGCAAGTGTTTGCCGCGGCAGACTCTGCCGTGGGGAATGCTGCAAGTCCACATCGTTTCGCCTCACTGCCAGCTATGTTCGCCGACACTCTCGACGCTGAGGATGATGCTGATCTTCGACATCGCTTTTGCCTCATATTTTCCAATGTACTCGGCAAGGAGGCCGAACACCACGGGAGGGGCCAGCGGTTGAGTGCCATGCTCGAGGAGCTGGAGTCAATCAGGGAGAACCACACTTGGACAAGTGGTTGTTTAAAACCAAGAGATATGCAGATGGTCTGTGATGAAGCGCAAAGCAAGGTCGTGGCAAAGGGGTACATATTGTTAGAATTTAGTGAGTTTTGGGCTGCTGGCCCATTAAACAAATTCTAAAATTCTCTTTGGCCCACTTGTGTATGGCAGCATATGGTTGTGCTAGTGGTGCTAAAGTTTAGTCCCACATTGCTAGTAAAAGGAGAGTTGGACCACCTTATATAGTAGAGTGTTGCACCACTCACTAAGGTGTGACAAGGAGAGAATCCCTCGCGCACTCCTCCTCTGACGCCGCTCGCCTCGCCTCGTCATGACGCGCGTACGCCGTGGGTTGCGGGAATCTCGCCGAGCCGAGCTTTATTTTGCTAGTTGGGAAAAATATTTATGAGTCATTAACGGACGCGTTAATTACAGCCGTTTCCAGTTTTTATGGACGTGGGCTAACCTGCACTATATAAGCGTTTGCACTAAAACCCTAATCGGTGAATCAATCTACACATGCGCCTACCCTCCAGAACCTTGCGCCACCGCTCGTGAACCTATACGGGTGAGGGGCGACCAGGTTTTTGGGGAGCGCTCAGCGCGACTACTGGCAACCACGACGTCGTCCGACGACGAGTTCCCGAACGACGACTTCTTCCCGGACGTCAACGACCTATTCGGCAATCTCAACATGGGCGACCATGCTGCTGCGACCGCTGCGGCTATTATTCAGTCTACACTGTATATGATCCTCAACTGTCTTTTTCAGATTATGCTAGAGTTCTTTGTTCTAGCGTTTGGTGTAGATGTGATAGGTTTATCTTGTATAGATGTAATCTGTTCATCTACTTTATTGATCTGCATGATTGGTTTTAGTACCATTTATATGATCATGATTTATCAGTTTATTATTCGGATTAAATCATATGGATTATTGCTTATATTTCCAACAATCCAAAAACCTGATTATAGGCAACTGAATGCCCCTGGTGTAGCCGCGGCTACTAGGCCGGCTCCTTTTAATGGCATGCACTATAAGAGATGGCGCAAGAGAGCAGTCCTATGGTTTGAAAACCTAAACTGCTATAGCGCCACTCTTGGCAAGCCTGAAGGAGATTTTTCTACTGAGCAGAAAGCGACCTTTAAGAAAGCCAATACCATGTTTATGGCGGCTTTGTTCAGTGCTCTTGGGGACAACATTGTTGACCCGTATATGTCATTTGATAATGGCAAGGACGTGTGGGAAGCGCTCGAGACCAAGTTTGGGGTCTCGGGAGCTGGCACTGAGTTGTATGTCATGGAGCAATTCTATGACTACAAGATGGTTGATGAGCGCTCCGTCGTTGAGCAATCTCATGAGATTCAATCACTTGCCAAAGAACTTGAGCAGTTCAAGTGTTCCTTACCGTACAAATTTGTTTCCGGTGGCATTATTGTCAAGCTTTCTCCCTCGTGGAGGAACTTTGCTACTTCTCTGAAACATAAGAGACAAGAGTTTTTCGTTACGGATCTCATTGGGTCTCTTCATGTGGAAGAGAAGGCGAGAGCAAAGGACAAAACTGCTCGAGGGTTTAAGGGAGGTTCTACTGCCAATTTGGTGCAGAGGAAAAACTTCCAATCCCACAAGTTCAAGAATAAGAACAAAACTAAAGGAAAAGGGAATTTTGATGGCAAGAACAAGGCCACGCACTTAACCAACTTCAAGAAGAAAAATGATAAGAGGAAAGGCCCTTGCCACGTCTATGGTGATCCTGATTATTGGGCTCCTAGCTGCCCTAATCGCTTTGACAAGCGTCAACATGGGAACAACGGAAAGGCCGCTAATAATGTTATTAGTGATACTAAGATGAAGGATGCTGGGTACGGTATTTTACCTACTATCTTTTCAGTATGTCATTCTCCTGATTGGTGGATAGACACGTGTGCTAATACACATGTATGTTTTGATATTTCCATGTTTTCCTCTTATCAGGTCTCAAGGACTTCTTCCGTGCTGATGGGAAACGGATCACGTGCTTCTGTTCATGGTACTGGTACAGTAAATCCGAAGTTTACTTTGGGGAAGACCGTATAGCTGAAGAATGTGCAACACGTTCCCTCCATCAATAAGAATCTCGTCAGCGGATCACTTTTATGTCGAGATGGTTTTAAGTTGGTTTTTGAGTCCAATAAAGTTGTAATTTCTAAGTATGTATAATTTGTTGGAAAGGGTTATGAGTGCGGAGGTCTGTTCCGCTTGTCTTTGTCAGACTCGTGTACTAAAGTTATTAATCATGTTTGCAATGATAATGAGTCCAATGTTTGGCATTCACGACTCTTTCATATTAACTTTGGTTGCATGACGCGGCTAGCCAATATGAGTTTAATTCCGAAATTTACCACTGTCAAAGGTTCTAAGTGCCAAGTTTGTATGCAAGCAAAGCAACCCCGTAAGTCTCATACGGCTGCGGAACCGAGAAACTTAGCACCGCTAGAACTTATACATTCAGATCTTTGTGAGATGAATGGTGTGTTGACAAAAGGTGGAAATTATACTTTATGACGTTGATTGATGACTCCACTAGATACTGCTATGTTTATCTTCTGAAATCTAAAGATGAAGCTTTGAACTACTTCAAAATCTATAAAGCTAAAGCAGAAAACCAACTTGATCTTAAAATCAAGCGGTTAAGGTCGGATCATGGTGGAGAGTACTTTTCAAATGAATTTGATTTATTCTGTATGGAACATGGTATTATACATGAGAGGACGCCTCCCTACTCACCTCAGTCAAATGGGGTGGCCAAAATAAAGAACTGCACTCTAACTGATTTGGTTAACGCCATGTTAGATATATCAAGTCTTTCCAAGGAAATGATGGGGGAGGCGCTAATGACTGCATGTCATGTCCTAAACCGAGTTCCCCTAAAGGATAAAACCATGACTCCATTTGAGGAATGGGAAAAGAAAAGTCTTAAACTCTCTTACTTACGAACTTGGGTTGTTTGGCGAAATTCAATATTCCAATACCCAAGAAGCGAAAGCTTGGACCAAAACCGTTGATTGTGCTTTTCTAGGATATGCTTTTCATAGCATTGGCTATAGATTTTTTATAGTAAAATCTGAGGTATCTGACATGCATGTTGGTACAATTATGGAGTCGAATGATGCGACTTTATTTGAGGACATCTTTCCTATGAAAGGTATGTATATCTCATCAAATCAGGAGATGACTAGTTCGTCTAGTCAGGAATTTGTTATAATTCCTGAACCCATTATGCCGATAGAACACTCTGATGATCCTATGGAGGACGACAATGAAGCTCCCAAAGGAGCAAGAGACAAAGGACTGCAAAGTCATTTGGTGATGATTTCATTGTGTACATTGTAGATGATACTCCCACTTCTATTTTATAAGCTTATGCATCTCAAGATGCTGACTACTAGAAGGAAGCTGTCCGAAGCGAGATGGACTCCATCTTAGCTAATGATACTTGGGAAGTCACTGATCGTCCTTATGGGTGCGAACCTGTAGGATGTAAGTGGGTGTTCAAGAAAAAGATTAGACCTGATGGTACTATTGAAAAGTACAAGGCATGTCTTGTGGCCAAGGGTTATACCCAAAAATAAGGTGAAGACTTCTTCGATACCTACTCATCTGTAGCCATATTGACCACTATTCGAGTACGACTATCCTTGGCTGCCTCACATGGTCTTCTCGTTCATCAAATGGACGTTAAGATAGCTTTTCTAAATGGAGAGCTAGATGAGGAAATTTATATGGAGCAGCCTGACGGATTTGTAGTAGATGGTCAAGAAGGAAAGGTGTGTAAGTTAGTGAAGTCTTTGCATGGTCTTAAGCAAGCTCCTAAGTAGTGGCACGAGAAGTTTGAAAGAACTATAACTGCTGAAGGCTTTGTTGTAAACGAAGCTGACAAATGTGTGTACTTTCGCCATGGTGGGGGCGAAGGAGTTATTATGTGTCTCTATGTTGATGACATATTTATATTCGGGACCAATCTCGCTGTTATCGAGGAGGTCAAAGAGTTCCTATCTCACTGCTTTGAGATGAAGAACTTGGGAGTGGCTGATGTAATCTTAAACATCAAGCTACTAAAGGATGACAATGGTGGGATTACATTGCTTCAGTCTCACTATGTGGAAAAGATATTGAGTCGCTTCGGGTATAGTGGATACAATTCTTCTCCAACGCCTTATGATCCGAGTGTGCTACTTCGAAAGAATCGAAGGAATGCTAAAGATCAATTGAGATATTCTCAAATCATTGGCTCGCTCATGTATTTAGCCAGTGCTACTAGACCTGACATCTCCTTTGCTGTAAGCAAACTGAGTCGATTTGTGTCAAATCCTGGAGATGATCATTGGCATGCTCTTGAAAGAGTTTCGCGCTATTTGAAAGTCACTGCGAGTTATGGTATTCACTATACTGGGTATGGGTACTTGAGGGTTATAGTGATTCAAATTGGATATCTGATGCCGATGAGATTAAGGCCAAAAGTGGTTATTTATTTACACTTGGTGGTGGCGCTATTTCCTAGAAATCTTGCAAGCAGACCATCTTAACGAGGTCAACAATGGAAGCAGAACTCATAGCATTAGACACAACCACTGTTGAAGCAAAATGGCTTCATGATCTCTTGATGGACTTACCTGTGGTTGAAAAACCAATACCCTCCATCCCGATGAATTGCGATAATCAAACTGTGATCATCAAAGTAAACAGTTCTAAGGATAATATGAAGTCATCAAGGCATGTGAAGAGGAGATTGAAATCTGTCAGGAAACTGAGAAACTCCGGAGTTATTGCATTGGATTGTATCCAAACATCTAAAAACCTGGCAGATCCCTTCACAGAGGGTTTATCATGCAATGTGATAGATAATGCATCGAGGGAGATGGGTTTGAGATCCACGTTATGAGTTGATCCCAGTGGCAACCCACTCTATGTGATCGGATATCCCATGAATTAGGGTTAGGAGACAAGCTGTTGGTCAGCTAAGAGGAGAGTATCCCCATATTATATTTACATCTCCATAAAGATGCAATACTCTCTTAATCTGCATGGCGGGTTGATATTTATCTTAATGTGTTCCAAGTGGCATTTATAAGCGAAGATGTTGTCCTGCAGAACATCTCTTGACGAACACACATATATGAGTCTGACTGTTAAACGTCGCAGTCCGTGAGAGTTGGGTACTCTCTAATAAACTCATGTAAGGCCCTGGAGTATGACGCATAAGCTCCAAACCGCAGGGAAGCCGACGGCAGCCCTGTACCGGTCTAGATTTTGTGTGAAACTAGCGCATAGAAAACTTGTAGTTCGAGGTATAGTTCACTATTCAAGTTGCTAGCTAGTGTAGTATGAAGTTTAACGTGGAAGTTCAACTTAACAGTCTCCACTACACATCGGTATATAAAACAATGTTCTGGAACTTAGCATGAAGTGATGTGATGTGCCAATGAGACTTTGTGGGAGATTGTTGGAATTTGGTGAGTTTTGGGCTGCTGGCCCATTAGAAAAATTCTGAAATTCTCTTTGGCCCACTTGTGTATGACAGCATATGGCTGTGCTAGTGGTGTTAAAGTTTAGTCCCACATTGCTAGTGGAAGGAGAGTTGGACCACCTTATATAGTAGAGTGTTGCACAACTCACTAAGGTATGACAAGGAGAGAAGCCCTCGCGCACTCCTCCTCTGACGCCGCTCGCCTCGCCTCGTCACGACGCGCGCACCACGGATTGCGGGAATCTCACCGAGCCGAGCTTTATTTTGCTGGTTGGAAAAATTATTTATGAGTCATTAACGGACCCGTTAATTATAGCCGTTTCCAGTTTTTATGGACATGGGCTAACCTGCACTATATAAGCGTCTGCGCTAAAACCCTAATCGGTGAATCAATCTACACACGCGCCTACTCTCCAGAACCTTGCGCCGCCGCTCGTGAACCTGTACGGGTGAGGGGCGATCAGGTTTTTGGGGAGCGCTCAGCGTGACTACTGGCAATCATGACGTCGTCCGATGACTTCTTCCCGAACGACGACTTCTTCCCGGACGTCAACGACCTCTTCGGCAATCTCAACATAGGCGACCACGCTGCTGCTACCGCTGCGGCTGCTATTCAGCCTACACTGTATGTGATCCTCAACTGTCTTTTTCAGATTATTCTAGAGTTCTTTGTTCTAGCGTTTGGTGTGGTGTAGATGTGATAGGTTTATCTTGTATAGATATAATCTGATCATCTATTTTATTGATCTACATGATTGGTTTTAGTACCGTTTATATAATCATGATTTATCAGTTTATTATTCGGATTAAATCATATGGATTATTGCTTATATTTCCAACACATATGCAGTGTGAGGGAATAGGCTTTGACGATGTGTTTGCACCTGCTCGTCTTTGAATCCCCGCGGTTGCTCACGGCCCAGTCTATACGGCGACGTCCTGAAGCTTTGCTCCCAGGGAACCAAGATCAGCTTGCAGATAGAGCGAGAGCAGTGCCAATGCCACAGAAAGGACGTCGGAGGCAAAGCTGAGGCTATTTTAGACATGAGTTGAAGATGATTGATGGAAGTTTTTTTTGAGGATGAGGAAAGAGCACCTCTCGGTGGATTTTCCTTAGTAATACTTTTCTGGTTCATAGTATACACGGTTTACAGAGCGAATTAAGAAAAGGAGCTAATCAATGTCTGAAATTTGGAGTACTTATTTCGCCTGGCTCGATGAATAACCATAGCCAGCTCGTCCTTAAGCTTGATTTTACATCTAATCAAATTTGCTCCAATACCCTTGAATGTGTGCCACCAAGGATCGTCACCTCCATGACGAAAGGCTTCTGAAAATGTTGTTTAAAACTCAAGATGATGTCTAGCAGTGCGATATACTTTGACAGTCCAAAAAGGTGCAATTTCTATCCAACAAAGAGATGCAAAATGGCATGTGAAAAGCAGGTCATCCCTTATTTCCTCATTCATGGAAGTTACATGTGTTTCTGAACGAAAATTCTTTTGGAGCCCTGGAAAAGGTCCATTCCTTCAGGTAAGATAAAGATACTGAATGTTTAGTGGTCGCACAATTATGCAGCTCGGTTCCTGGAACTGAATACATTTCCTGTTAAATCCTCTGCTCACCAGGGACATATATGGCCTATTCGGTCCTTCGCAAATTTAAATGTCCAGTGACATGGAAGCAATGTGCTGGATATATGAACTTCTAGGTCAAGATTATTGCGGTCAATGAGTAGCCAGAAAATTCCTGAGGGTAATATGTGTTCTCACTTCTAACATCTATGGATAACAGAACTATTGAAAGTGTTAAACACTCTTTGACATGCTAAACTACTCTAGCATCATCAGAGAAAAGGAATGACAGATACATTTTCACTAAGGTAACCACGTGCACATCAATCTCATAAATTTAACCCTGCTCAACTCGTGTGTAAGTAGATCTACCGTGGATATCTTGCAGACAACATATACTCTTCTTCCATGCTATACGGCCTGCTAGTCAATCCCTCTCTGATTCTTCCATCTCTAGATGAAGGAGAATTTATTGCAATATCACCATTCGGTTCACATTCCTCATGTCCTTGAGCAGATTCTAGCCTCAACTCAACTTGTCTCATGGTTGGTCGCTCCTCCCCTCTTAATTTTGCACATGCTACTGCAATTCCAGCGATTTCTCCAATTTTGTTGCCACCCTCATGGATAACTTGTGGGTCTAATATTTGTGACAGATTTCCTTCTGCAAATAAAGTAGAAAATTGTTCCACGAGTCCATTTCCGTCCGAAGAGATATATGTAAACGACTTCTTTCTAGTTAACATCTCGATAAGAATAACACCAAAGCTATAAACATCACTTTTCTCTGTGAGGCGCCCTGTGTGCAAGTACATTGGGTCCAGATATCCTAGTGTACCTTGCACCATTGTTCTTAACCATGATTTATCTAGTGGAACATACCTCGAAGCACCAAAGTCTGCTACCTTTGTTGTCAATGTGTCATCCAAAAGTATGTTAGCGGGCTTGATGTCTCTATGGATGATAGGTACTGAAGTTGTTGAGTGAAGATAGCACAGAGCTTTAGCTATCTCGATTGCTATCCTTATCCTATCATCCCATGATAATGATCTTTGCCCTTCAACATGGAGATGATCATAAAGAGTTCCATTTGATATGAACTCATAGACCAACAATGGGACTTCTGTTTCAAGACAACAACCATATAGTTTTACTACATTTTTGTGGTTGATTTGCGATAGGATAGCTACTTCGTTGATAAACTCACTAATCTCCCTTTGATCTACCATCTTTGCTTTCTTGATCGCCACGACATGGAGGTCCGACAAAATCCCTTTATAGATAGTACCATGACCACCACCACCAAGCTCACGAGCTTTATCAAAATTGTTTGTTGCCTTTTCTAGCTCTTCCAGTGTGAAGATCATTTTCTCCGCAATATCAGCTCTTTGAGGTGCCAATTGTTTCAACAATTTCCCACGGTTTCGCTTGAAATACTTCTGTTTCAACATTTGTGCCCTCTGATGCTTACATTTGTAGGAAATAAAGTATGTGATGAGAGCTAGAAGTATGAGGCCTGTCCCGCTGGAAATTCCAACAATTAGTCCTCTACCTGGAAAAAATTAAGTATTGTCATTCATTTTTATGTGCTATTTGTGTATTATTGTCTCCGATGGTACTTTCATGGTGTATTGTTTTGTCCCTAGGTATTATAAATATACTCAAATAGAACAAGTGGATAAGATGTGTTTTGAAAGCACTGTTGATGCATCCAAAATAAAACTTGTAGGGAGCTGGGGGACGACAAATAATAGAAGCATTGTTTCTCGTTTGGTTCACCAAATTAATGGATCAACATTTTCTTTTGTATTTCTAGACATTGATTACTTTCTTTTTCCTTCTTGACCATCGTGTACTTTTACTACCCCCTACTTCAGTCCATGTATTGGTGCCGTTTTGGATATGCAGTATGTACAATAATTAGTCATATATTATATATATGGGAGTAGTATAAAACTCTGAATTTTTGGCCACGGCGGTTCCGATGAATATTATAGCGATAGTATGTTTACCTACCTTACAAAATGCAAATGTATTTTGCAATAATTAAGCTACTCCCTCCCTCCGATCTATAATAAGTTCCGATGAACATTTAGGGACAGATGTACCAATAAGATTTTCACTGATCCAAATGACTATATATATCATATTTCTGAGAGGGGGTGGTACTGGTACGTACGTAGGGGTGGATGATGAACGTCGGGCGCCGGGCTCTCATCGGCTCCATCGGCGGACAATGGCACCAGCACGATCAACAGCCCCAGTGCCGCCTGGGAGATGGTTATCTGCGCCGCCATTGTTATGGATGAAGGATGCATGGATGCTGGATCGATCGAGCGAGCGAGCTAGCTTGCATGCTTTTATGTAGAGAAAGCAGCAGGGCCGCGTAGCCAGGCTTCAGATTTCTCCTCCTCGATCTTGTCGTTTTTCGAGGGTGTACGGATGCTAGCTGCTGCTTCAGAGTGAAGCACTCGGATTCAGAGTTTCAGACCGCATGCCGGCGCCAGGTAATGCATGCATGCGAGCGCGTACGTACGTACGTACGAATCCACCAGTTTCACGTGCTCTTCCTAGCTAGGCCGGGTAGATAATCCGTACTAGTACTACTAGATCATGGAGCGAGGACCGCCGGTGCTCTTCTTACTCCGTTCTCATGGTGGCCTGGCGACACCGGAGCATGACGGCTAGACTTTTCGATGATCTTGCCCCCATCCCATGTGACACCATGCACCGGATCAGCTCGAGCGGCTGTTTCTGAAATTCCGCGTCTGCTTAATTCGAGACGCGTTCCACTCCGCTCCATCTTGCTAGGAGACTACCAAGTATCGTCAAGTCATTTCTTCTAGCTAGCTGCTGGCTGGCTAGCTGTTTCTTACGACACATCAACTCTGCTTTTGTCAAACATGCAGGGGCCGGCGACCGACTACCCTAGCCCCGTCTCCCACGTCATTCATAGTTCTCCTCTCCTCCCTTCCCCACCCCACACCTCCCCTCCCCTCCCCTCCCCGTGTTGCCCTACTCGTCTCCCAAACGGCAACACGGATTCTCCTGCTTTCTTTCTCTCTTCTCCCCTTTATCTTCCATGATACGGCTGCCCGAGGGTGTGAACGAATTCAAACAGAAATTACTATAGAGTGGTAAATTTTCTGTTGATTTCATGTATAGAGCTTTGATCCAACCTGATCAGGAAAAACCTTCGCTGCCGTGCGGTAGAGGTTTGCCATGGGCCAACACACGGAAAAGAACTCTTTGTCGTGAGCACCCTGGAACGACGCACGGCAAACAAACACAGCACGACACAGAAGAACACCAGCACACAGCAATGACTAGACGCACGGCAAAGAACATAAGAAGCCCACGGCAACGATTCGTCTCACGGCAGCGCTCTGCAGAAGGGCCCATAGCCCACTGTTGACGGCGCGAGGGACAGAGGGGGCTAACGGACGTTCTTTGCCGTGTTACCTGAAGGTGGAACACACGGCAAAGCTACCCCTTTGCCATGAGCCCAATCTTTGCCGTGCATTTTATTTTTCTTCTCCATTTTCTTTTATCAATTGTATTTCTTTGGTTAAGTTACTTATATTTATTCATTAAATTAATTTGGTTCAATTAGGATGGCTCTTGTTAAATAAAAGTTTCTCCCGATCAATGTCTATATGTATACCCGTCCGATAACTCAGAGCGCGCGCGTTTTGCTCCGAAACCCTGATGTGTGGGTCTCGGATTGTCTACCCTCTAGATGTTCTTCTGAGAGCGGTAGCCCGGTGTAGATTTCTCTTGTTTTGTGTTTGTTTAGGTCACATGATGATGTAGAGCCATGTTGGGTCACAAGTTATGGTAATATCCTACCCGGTTTTACCAAAACGGAGAGGTTCCCCCTCATATAAGTCCGGAACCTTCGACCCTACTAATAGTCATCAACGCTATAAATCATATTTATAGCATATTTGCCCTACTCGTCTCCCAAGCGGCAACAAGGATTATCCTGCTTTCTTTCTCTCTCAGCCCCTCCTCTTGAGAGTCGCTCTCTCCTCACTACAAGGGAAGTGGCATGTAAAGTCACTATTTTGATCATATAAAGACACTTAAAGTGCACTTACATGTTTTATAAGCACCTCAAAAGTGTTACTACGGACAGTGTCTCTACATGTTAAGCACAATAGTAATTATGCCAATACATTTTACAAGACACGAACAAAGAGGAAATATATTATGTCAAGAGTAATACATTTTATAAGATGCAACAAAGAGCCTCTATATTATGTCAAGAGTAAAAAATACCATGAAAAACACGTCAAAAGCAATCCTTGAACTCTAGAACTTGTATATAATGATAAAAACTTATTTGTCCTCTAACCATCTCAAACTTACACAAGATCTTGATTATACTTGAAATTCATTTACTTTTAGTATTGCGCAAAAGGACTAAAATTTAAAAAAATGTCTCTAGACAACCAGCAATCTTGTGCAAGATATAGACTATCAAGAGAATACTCTGCTGCCAAGTTCAGCCAGCCATGATGCTCTAGAAGGACCAGGCGGCATGGGTGAGGGCGACCAGGTGAGCGTCGCCGGCACGGCCACATGCAAGTTCTGGGTGCTCACCTTGTTAGAGGACGAGGAGTCATCGTCTTCCTCTGATGAGGGCGATCTCTCTGATCGAACCTACCATTGAAGGATCAAGGACGAGTCTTCATCTTTAAGGTGAGGAAAAGAATCGACAAGCGCAAGAATTGGATCGGCCGCCATGGAGCTTTCTTGTACACTAGCCAAGGTAAGTTTCCACCACCGTCTAAGCCATTCTCTGCCGGTGACCAGAGCAGTGAAGCTCCATGTTCTTTTGCCGACGATTTTTTCTCTTGAAGAGTTTAACGTAGCCAAGTGGGTTTGCGTCCAAAGAAGAAAGAATAAAATGCTAGCTTCGAGATGTCGTCCTCATGTGAACACAAGGTTCATGACAACGACCTGGATTAATCACCGGCGACCTTCGCCGTGCTTGCCGGATCGGCAAAGTTCCGTGTTAGCACAGCCCCTGCCGCCGAGTACTCTCCGACGACACCGACGAGGAAATTCCAACGAGAAGACATGCACGTACCTAATAACTTCCGCCGAGATGCACGTACTGCTAGCTAATCGATTCTTTTGATCCAACTAGTATAGTCACGCACGCACACGCAAAACAACTTTGATTGCCAAAGGCTCTTGTCAAGCCTTGCTTTCTCTCTTGTATTGCTCAACTCTACGGTCACAATGTACACGCATATATATATATATATTCCAATACTAGACAACCGACTCGGTAAATAAACCTAGTCTAATACATATACGTATAGTACCTGGACACCTACGCCTACTCGGATTGCAATTTCAATACGTGTAGGACACGTGATTATCTAACATTTCGATCGTGGCAGGTAGATCTCGAACTGAATCTTTTCAAAATTCTAAGTCAAACGGGCATAAATCCCATTGTTCAGACGAGTTGTCTCCGGCCCACGACACAGGTCACACGGATCTAGTGTGGCCTGCTTTGAATTGCAGTCCTAGAAGGATGCATGTTCACATAGGGGGAACTCGCTTCGTTCAGTTTGTGTAGCCTCCGTTGTCGGCCTCTGCCATTTGTGCTAGGGTTCCTTCGGCGGAGGGCCGTGGTGTTGGATTTCCTCCACCCAGAGGTGGTGTGAATAACAATTTCCAACAGCAGCCGCAGGCTAGGCTACAAGCTCCGGGGCCAGGTGGTTTTGCTGCTAGGACCGGTGGCGCCGGAGGCCATGGCGCAGATGGGTACGATGGACGAGGAACACAGAAATTTCCTCCACAACAATCTAGAGATAATAACCCCCGATATGAATTTGGCTCAAGTTCAAATCAGGGACACGGTAATACTTCTGGTGCGTGTTTTCAGGATCAGCAAGTTAATGGCTTTGGGGCTTGACGGCAAGATCTTCAAGGGTCTAACCAAGGTTTCAGAGGTGATTTTGCCTCGTTTGATGAAGGGTACTATGAAGGTAAGCAAGGAAATCAAGGTGGTGGGGACCAAGGTGATTACAGATCGCGCCGCCGGCGCACCACCCTCCTCCTCCTCCTCATCCTCCTCTACTCCTACCCACCAAATACCCCAACAAATCCCCCAACTATCTCTTGCCGACACGATCGCCGATGTCTCTCCCTTCGTCCCGATCGTCTTGGATCTCGCCAAACACAACTTCTACCACTGGCGTCACCTGTTTCACGTGCATCTCGGGCGTTGTGGTCTTCGCAGCCACATCGATCCCGCCTCGACACCGCGCTCCCATGATCCGCGCTGGGTGAAAGACGATCACCATCATCCAATGGATCTACACGCGGATCTCCATCGAGCTCTTCAACCTCGTCTCCACCGACGACGCCACGGCAGCGCAACTTTGGGCTGCCCTCCAGCAGCTCTTCCAGGAAAAATCCGACTCACGCGTCAACGATCTCCACATCGAGCTCCACACCAGCACTCAAGGCGATTCCCCCGTCACCGTCTTTTTCCAACACATCAAGGCCATCGGCGACGAACTTCGGGAGCTCGGTGATCCCATTGACGACCATGCACTCATCAACGCCCTTCTTGTCGGGCTCAGCGATCAATTTGAAAAGCAAGTTGCCTTTATTCCCCTGCTGAAACCTTACCCTAGCTTCGCCGAGGTGCGATCTATTTTGTAGCTCGAGTCCTAGAACCAAGCACGCAAGGCTGCCCGTCCTCCTTAGGTATTTCATACGGCGCCTCGCCCGCCGCTCCTGCCTATTCCTGCTGCACCACCGACGGCCCCTCCTGGATGGCGTCCAAGCCCCAATTACCGTGGCAAAAATCCCTTGTATTGGACACCCGCCCCAGCGCCGACTCCGCCAGTGCCGCCACCACCCTCCGCCATGGCCCCTTGACAGCCGTAGCATGACTCATGGACAGGTCTTGTTCAAGCCTGGCCGATGCCCTGGTCGGCCCCCTCTCCGTACGGCACCTCACCGTCTTACACCAAGCACTGGAGTCCCGGACTCCGCCCCTCCATCGGCGCACCCGGGCCTCTCGCACCTCGTCCTCCGCAGCAGGTCTACACCGCCCAAGCTCCATCGACGGCTTACATGCTGCCGCCACAGCAATACATGGCTCCACCGACGTCGCTGCCCCACATGTACCACACTCCTCCGGCTCTTCAGTACATGCATGCGTCACCCGCTCCGTCAACCGCTCCACCAAGCTGGGACCAATCCGCCTTCATCGCTGCCATGAAAAATTTCACTCAACAACCATGAATGTACGGATTGGATTTTTTTTATTCTGGTGCTTCCTCGCATATGTATTCAAATATGGATTTTCTGTCAGCTTGTTCTTCCTCTCCCTTTTCTACCATCACCATTGGCGATGGATCCTCTATTCCAATCTCATGCACCGGTCACTCTTACATCATTAATCCAAACACAAACTTTATCCTTCGAAATATTTTAGTTGCTCCATCATTAATTAAAAATCTAATATCTATTCGCAAATTCACAACTGACAATAATGTTTCCATAGAATTTGATCTCTTTGGTTTATCTGTGAAGGATCTAAAAACGGCGGCGGTCTTCGCTCATTACAATAGTTCGGGTGATCTATATCCTCTCCATGGCGCACCCACCTCCACACCTCAAGCCATGATTGCCTTCGTCGATCTATGACATCGTCGTCTCGGTCACCCCAATAAAAATACCGTGTCATCCATGCTGCAAGAGTTCAGCATTCCTAGTTCTAGTTATTCTCCTGATCCCTCTATTTGTAATGCCTGTCACTGCGGCAAACATATTAGATTAACTTTTGGCACATCAACTACCTATAGTACTTTCCCATTTGAGTTATTACATTATGAATTATGGACCTGTCCCGTCCCAAGTGTTTCAGGGTTCAAATATTATCTTGTTATTTTAGATGATTACTCTCACTATGTTTGGACCTTCCCTCTTCGTGCCAAATTAGATGTTCACAAACTCTTCTTCATTAATTTTAGGCAATATGTTCTAACTCACTTTGGTCTCCCAATTCACTTCATACAATGTGACAATGGAAAAGAATTTGATAATAACCAAAATCGAAATTTCTTTCTCTCCCAAGGTATCCTCTTTCATTTTTCCTGCCCATACACATCTCCTCAAAACGGCAAGGCTGAAAGTTACCTTCGCTCTATCAACGACATCTTACGCACATTAATAATTCAAATCTCTCTTCCACCATGTTTTTGGGCTGAAGCTCTACGGACAACCACATATCTTTTAAACATCCGACAAACTAAAACATGTCCTCTTTATTCTTCCTTCCAATCTCTCTTTCTATCTCACCCCGATTATTCTAGTTTGTGTGTTTTTGGCTGTCTATGTTTCCCTAAACCGCCGTCCATAAACTAGCTTCAAGATCTTTGCCATGCATATACTTAGGTCCATCCGATGATCACAAAGGATCACGATGTTTTGATCCTTCCTTCGGTCGTGTTCTTATATCTCATCATGTCACCTTTGATGAAAATACTTTCCCCTTTTCAACCGTTCCGTCCCCGCCGATCCCTAAACCTATGTCACCATCTCCTGCCCCTATAGCGCGTAATTTTTTAGTGACACCCGTCACCCCCGCCGTGGCTGCTGAACCCTCAGCTGGGGCAGCACCACCTCCTGCCGAGAGCCCGCAGCAGCCTATCGTGTCACCTTCCCTTGCCGCGGCAGACTCTCCTGACAGCACGTCCTCTGGATTGGTCTCTCCCGCGTCACCCACACCTTCTTCTTTAGCAACTAATCCACTTCCCACTAATGTCGTTCCTATACCTATTCCCACCAATGATCATGTCATGTGTACTCGTGGCAAAAAGGGTTTCCATATTCCCCGACGTTTTCTCAATCTTCCAGCTACTCCATCGATCTCACCTATCTCAAGCTCCTACAAACGTGCTCTTCTTGATCCACTATGTCACTCTGCCATGAAAGATGAATTCGATGCTCTTATTCAAAATCATACATGGACTCTTATTCCTAAACCATCCGGCGCCAATATTGTCTCGGGAAAGTGGGTGTTTTGTCATAAGTACAACTCCGATGGGTCTTTGGCTCGCTACAAGGCCTGTTGGGTTTGCAGAGGTTTTTCTCAACAGCAAGGAATTGATTTTGATGAAACATTCTCCCTTGTTGTCAAGTCAAGCACTATTCGCATCATCCCCAGTCTTGCAGTTTCTTCATCCTGGCCTATTCACCAACTTGATGTAAAAAATGCTTTTCTTAATGGTACTCTAAATGAAACTGTTTATTGTCAACAACCATCTGGATTTGAAGATCCCTCTAATCCAAATCTTGTCCGTCTTCTAAAGAAATCTCTCTATGGTCTTAAACAAGCTCCTCGGGCCTGGTTTCAATGATTTGCTACATTCATTCAAACTATTGGTTTTATCCTTTCCAAATATGACACATCTTTCTTTATTTTCCAATGCATATCTTCTTTTATATGTAGATGATATTGTTCTTACAGCTTCTTCTAATTCTTTTCTTCAACATATCATCACTCTTCTTAACAAAGAATTTTCTATGACTGATTTTGGATCCCTTCATCATTTTCTTGGTGTCACCGCCACTAGAACATCTTCTACTCTTTTTCTTTCTCAACTATTGATCTCTTGAACCGAGCTGGCATGATAGACTATCAATCCTGTCGTACACCGGCTGATGTTGGCACCAAACTTTCGGCTGATGGTGATCATGTTCCATATCCAACCTTATATCAGAGTCTCACTGGTGCTTTACAATATGCTACTCTCACATGTCCTGACATCTCTTATTTTGTTCAGCAAGCATGTCCCTATATGCATGATCCTCGTTTAACTCATCTTTCTCATGTTAAAAAGATTCTTCGCTACTTAAAAGGAACTCTTGATCATGATCTATTACTTAACTCATCTTCTCTAACAGGCTTGACAGTTTATTCTGAAGCAGACTGGGCAGGATGTCCAGACACTTGACGATCTACATCCGGCTTTTGTGTTTATTTGGGTGATAATCTTGTTTCTTGGTCATCGAAAAGGCGAGTTACGGTATCCGGTCTTGGTGAAGCGAATACTGGCGATTAGCATGTTGTTGCTGAAGCAGTTTGGATTCGCCAACTACTTGTGGAACTCCAGCGCCCCGTCGAGCATGCCACTATTGTCTACTACAACAACATATTAGCCGTGTATATGGCCTCTAATCCTGTGCAGCATCGCCGTACCAAGCACATCGAGATCGACATTCACTTTGTTCGGGAAAAGGTTGCTCTTGGAGAAGTTCGTGTTCTACATGTTCCAACAAGTGCACAATTTGCAGATATTTTTACCAAAGGACTCCATCCTGCGTCCTTCATCGACATACGCTCTAGTCTCAACATTGTGGCGCCCGATGTTGATATTGCGGGGGTATTAGAGTTTGTGTTTGTGTTATCTTTGGACTCTAGCCTAAGTCGGTTTGGGTCTAAACCTAGGCTGGTCGATCCCCCTCCTCTATTCTATATAAACATTGTAATATTGTCTAAATCAATACAAGTTCTTATTCTCCCCAAATATCGGTTAGAAGGAATCTTTAAACTCTTCACCTTAATGATAAAGACTTATTTCTCTAACAATCTCAAACTTACACAAGATCTTGATTATACTTGGAATTCATCACTTTTGCTTCGGTCCCCCCCCCCCCTCTTCTCAAACTATGACAACAAAAAATCGATAACAATTCGTTTCAAAGACCGTACGAATCCATCTGAAGGCGGTATGGTCCTCTTAGACGTATACTCACCGTTTATGTATATTTATGCGTCTACCGGAGGCGGAAATCGGAAGTTATATAGCAGAAGCAATAACATTTTAAAATATGGCATGCAAAGACATAGATCACGATAACGAGAGGTGGGATCAGCCGAAAGAACATGGAGTATACCCACCTTGACCAAGTACACCTCTACGAAGGTAGGTATGAGTTTTGGCTGGTCAAAATAAAGCTGGCCCATTCAAACTTAATTTTGGGAGGGGGTGGGGGACCGTAGCACACCTCGGAATTCATTTCCTTTTAGTATTGTGCAAAAGGACTGAAATTTTAAACAAAAATCTCTAGACAACAAGCAATCTTGTGCGAGATATAGACTATCAACAGAATACTCTGCTCTCATTTGCGTAGAAGGGCCATGCGTCATGGGTGAGGGCGATCCCGAGAGCGACCAGGTGAGCATCGTCATCTCCACGGCCAGCGCGGCCACATGAAAGTTATGGGCGCTCACCTCGTTAATAGAGGGCGAGGAGTCATCGTCTTCCTATGATGAGGGCGATCTCTCTAATCTAACCGGCCGTTGGAGGATCATGGACGAGTCTCCATCTGATATCTTGTCTAAGGTGAGGAAAAGAATCGACAAGCGCAAGAATCAGAGATCGGCCGCTATGGAGCTTTCCTATACACCAGCCAGCGAAGGTAAGTTTCCACCAACATCTGAGCCATTCTCCGCCGGTGACCAGAGCAGTGAAGCTCATTGTCCACCGTCCTTTCGCCGACGATTTTTTCTCTCGAGTTTAATGCAGCCGAGTGGGTTTGCGTCCAAAGAAGAAAGAATAAAATGCTAGCTTCGAGACGTCGTCCTCATGTGAACACCGCCGACCTTCGCCGTGCTTACCGGATCGGCAGAGTTCCGATCGTGCTTACCGGCCAGGTGGTTTCGCTGCTGGGACTGGTGGCGCCGGAGGTCATGGCGCAGATGGGGATGATGTACGAGGAACACAGAATTTTCCTCCACGACAATTTAGAGAGAATAACCCCTGATATGAATTTGGCTCAAGTTCAAACCAGGAACACGGTAGTACTTCAGGTGCATGTTTTCAGGATCAGCAAGGTAATGGTCTTGGGGCTTGGCGGCACTGGCGGACCTTCTTGGAGGCGAAAAGGCCGCCGTCCCCCTAGCCCATGAAGAAACAGGCTTTTATTTACAGATATTCGGCCCGTTTGTCCATTAAAATCATCCTGCAGCTCACATTTTCGCCCCCCAAGCCCATTTGCCTGCCCCCCCAAGATCTGTAAGGGTCTAACCAAGGTTTCAGAGGTGATTTTAGCTCGTTTGATGAAGGGTACTACGAAGGTAGGCAAGGAAATCAAGGTGGTGGGACCAAGGTGATTACAGATATCGCCGTCCCTATCACCATCAGTTCTAGGCCAATAGAAATCTTGGTGGACAGCGAGGTGGTTTTCATGGTCGCGATTACCGTCCTGCAGCTGGACGTACTATGCGCCAACCCGAGTACCTGGCTACAAGTTTTGAGACGGAGAACACTTAGAATTATATTTGGTCAAATTTACGCTTTGAATTTTGAGTAAAATTATATGTCTGTGTATTTTGGGCCGGAGGAAGTAGCTAGCTAGTACACTTAATATACACTTTGCTTGCGCTTTGCATGAGAGGCTGTTTGGGATTCGTTCATTAGCCATTACGCAAGACCTTCCACGCCAGAAGAATGGTAGCTTTCCACATCATGTTTGGGGAATGCCCAAAACTTCCCAAATAACTTGCCACCTAATCCACTGGACTAGCACAAACATTGGCGAGCCAATTTTGGGATGAGAAACCAAGCTACCGTGGGTGGGTACCACACCCACGATTGGTACTTTGACAATTACTCTCTTTGCAAAAACAAAACCACAATAGGGATAGCATCTTTCTTACGGCGTGCAGCGATACAGAGACAACACATTGCTCCAATCCTAGTTCTGAATTCCGGTGCTGCAACGCTCTATGCCTCAGTCAGCTGCCTGATGGTGATCGGCGCGACGAACCGCGCCGGACCTTCGAAGAATGCCCGGCCTGCCATCCTCGAAGTTGCCTGGGTAGGGTGCAGTAGATCCCAGAACAGAAACTTGCTACGGTCGCTACAATAGCTGGATGTGGGAGTGCACCCTTCCTCGGCGTTCAGCCTGCCACCGCCACAGCACGCGCTCCTCACCTCGGTAAACCCTGCGGCCTGCGGGTCTCCGATCAGGCTGGCGACGAGCTCGTAGGAGCTGCCGATGGAGTACTTCATGCCCTGCATCTCGGAGCCGAGGTCGCCGAACAGGTCCCTGATGCCGTCGTTGAGCTTGGAGGCCAGCCGGTTCAGCGGCTCCACGCATTCCCCGGTCGGGTTCCGGCTCCTCCAGTATGGGCAGCAGCCGATCATCGGCACGTCGATCACCGCAAACTTCCTTGCCCCCAGATTGTACAATGTCTGCACCAGGTAGATAGCGTGACTAAACTGATGATGTATGTCCTGTTCAAAATTCTATGGTATGCATGACTTTGATTCAGAGTTGAATAACACGTAGAGTTGAAGCCTGAAGGAGTTGGTCAGACATTGGTCTCTTACTTTGACATGGCTATCATACGTGGAGACCACGGCCTCGCAGAACTGCTGGAGCGCGGTGGAGTCCGGCGACGTGTTCTGCGAGAAGAAGTCGAAGGCGTCGTTGGCGCCAGCGCTGATGAGGAAGACGGACTTCGAGAGCAGCACCGACACTCCGTCGGCGCTCAGTCTGGCCGTCATCTGGTCTCTGAGGTCCGAGAAGTACTCGATCTGCTTCGTCATGTTGATTGTAGCTCCCTGGTGTGATCATCAGTTGTGATCCAGGTGTCACTTGTCAGTGTTGCTGGTACTGGCTGACTGGCTGAGGGTGTAAAGTGCAGTACTGGTTTTATATCAGGGAGGAAAAAATCCTCCAGATTTAGAATTGTTTCTCATGGCATTAAGAGATGGTGGTACAGCAGTAGTTATTGTTTTGGTGGCGGGTGTGAGGAATTTTCAAACTTCAGGTAGTAATGAATCATCTGCTCCACCAAAAATGTTCTTTCCGTGATCATTAATATATAGACTAGGAATTCAAATGTACTTGGAGTCAGTGACCAGATTAATCGGAATTTGTGTCTCCAGCAACAAAAGTTGAATTAGAACATATTTTCACATTAAGAACATATGCCCACAAACAGTGTCAGAAATGTTATAAAAGATACTTATACGTACTGTGGAATCAAGAACGCCGGAGCCTCCAGAAGCAAAGTTGGCTCCTCTCATTGAGGCAGCAGTGCCACCCACCATCTTCTTCGTCGTGTTGTTCATCGCCTCACCGCTGCCACTGCTGTTGCTGCTGCCGTCGACGAGGGAGAGGTATGCCGGTGGGCTCCTGCTGAAACCCATGAACACGGCTGCAAAATTTACATTGATCAGAGAAAGCAGCAGTAAAACTTGAATTGTGTGATCAGTTGGCTGGCTCACCCAAGAAGTCAATGCCGATGAAGCCATTGCTGAACCTTCCTGTCGGCTCACCACCTGGGAGGTCGATACCATTGTGAGGGAAGTCGGCCCTGGCGCTGCTCCCAGATAAATAGTTGTTGTTCCCCACATCAGCCGTGGAGTCCCCAAACACAAAGATCGCCGGAACCTTCGCCCCAGAGGCAGCACTGCTCGCCGCAGCCAAAAGCAGTAACTGCAGTGTCACTGAAGCTCGTCGCGGCATGGCCATGGCCGACTTCGATCACCACCCACACAAGAAACTACTGATTATTTTCTAGCAGGTCTGGGCAATTTATTCTGATGAAGGATGAAATGTAGCCTGCAATGCCATGCTCCAGCTAAGCTCAGTGGTTGGTACTGCACATTCTTCATTACACTTACTTGCTCCATTTAAATTGTACTCAAATAACTACCACAAGGCCCAAGAAAAAACAAGCCATAGTTGTCTAGGGGGTTTTAGCTGCCCATCTTGGGACCATTTTTTATATTGTACTAGTTTGTATCACACTGTTCCGAAACAAGTTGAAACAAATTCAGAAAATACACCAGCTCTTGCACTCATATGTTCAAACCAGAATAGACAAAAAGCATATCAAAAGTATCAGCATCGAATTCATTGATGTAAGCTGATATAAACATAGTCCTGTGCCAACAAAACTAGAAATAAATCAACTGCTAATGGTATCCATCTGTAACAACATGCGTAGATGCATTCCATAGAAACAAGGTGTGCATAAATGCGTAAACAACATTCATTTTTAAACAACACTAACTGCATCTCATTGAACAGTGTGATATGTTACAAAGGCATCATATCTGCCAATCAGCTCAGCGTTTCCCCCAAAAAAGTTTTCGCTGAGCATCTGCTCTACACAAGATACAACAAAATTTTGCCAACTGTTTCACATACATTGTTTGCACATCGGCACAAATTCGTAATGCTGACGTAAATTTCAGGGGGCAGTGCCCCTGTAATGGCAGATGGGGACAGTGTCCCCGTAGTGACAGACGCAGATTTCATCCGGACATCATGATCCGTGTGATGAAGACAAGTAGGTGTTTTTGCTTGTTTGATAGGTACCATGTGATTACCGATTAGGCAAAACACATGTGCACTGGTCACAATTACGCCTTTTTCCTGGTGATTCTGTTGCCAGGCAGAAATCATGTCAGAATAATCGATGCAAAAAGGTGGAAAAAAGTGCATAGTGATGATTAACAAACCTGAAGCAATGAATCCCCAGCGCGTTGGTGATTTCATGAATAACGGATGTAGCAAAATGCATGTACAGCGCCACTGTCAAATTGATCAAAGCAATGAAATTAAACTAATCATGGTAAGATGTGCTAATTGCCTATAGCCGACTACATCCTATGATGACAAACGATTATTACTGTATCCATGTCTAATGATATTGTTTTTTGTTAAGTGAACTTTTTAACATGAAGCACGAACAAGACTACAATGAATGACCAATGCAACTAATGTTTGACCAGACACATGAAAAAATTAGCAGCTTCAAAGATGAGAAATAAAAACAACTTCCGAGTGAGACTAAACAAATAAGGCAATACCTGTATATAAGCAGTACATCAGAAGAACGAGCTGCTCGTCAACAAGGGGATTTCTGCAACAATTAATGACCATACAATCAGATGTCATACAAAAATGTTATTACACGGCATAATAATATAAAAGGTTCTGAAGCTCAAACCCGTCATCAAGTCGGGCAGTCAGCGCATTTGCAATTGCAAACGGGAAATATGCTAGGGACTGCAAAAGAAGAGCACAACTTTTAAACATAACGAAATATAAACATACTAGCATTGGCTCGATTAAGAATGGTGCAAAAGAAACTAGGTCATTAGGGCAAGTACCATGCACATTCCTGTCTTAAGACCTTTGGGTTCATCACACAAGTGAGCCAGAATCATTCTCCCCTGTGCAGAATATAAGCAGATGCTCAGTGATGTTTATACAGTCACAAGAAAAAACATCTAACTACAACAACAAAGTTGTGACCCTCTGATTCCCTGAATTATACCGGTGTATACAGCTTGGTTTGGGCATACCAAACCAGTAAGAGCACAATGATATGAGTGTAAACTAGTCTGGTTAACAGTCACTTATTTACACCTACCCACAACCTGAATATCCAATTCGAAAATGAAATATTATGTTAATGTATGGATACTAAGAGAACAAATCGAATAAACCTTGGATGAGGAGTCAAAACAAGAGCAGAATTACAACAAGCCATGACAGTGACCAGAGTATCAGGCAAGATGACGAATTAGTTCTGAACATCAAAACGTATTAAAGAGCAACAACACCAAAACACAGATCAACAAGATGTCTTAATGAGGGTATTAGCAGAAGGCCTTACCACAAGAAAGCCAAACGCGAAACCAGTTCCAACAATTAGCAGATGTGGTTGAGTGCTCATGATATCTGAAGGAGAAAGATAGGACCTGCATATCAATGTAATATACGTCAGCAAGTGATATACCAGATGTATTTTTCTGCGTGCAGCCTTCAGTTGTCTAGTTAATTATTTTTAAAGAGCAACAGAGATGTACAAAGAAACTCAGAAGGGTCAACAAACATACCACACGAGAACTCCAGCCATGAGTAAACCAAAAGGAAAGAGCTGGTAAAAGTGAAGGTCAGAAAACCACATGAAGAAAAGAAAATCACAATATCACAATAAATTTAGACTTACCATTGCTAGTGCCAGCAGCATGCTTCCTTTTCTTGCTGCGACGACTTTGTAAACATTTTGAGTACTGTAGGTCCCAACATTAAGTTAGTGCAGCTTGATTAGATTTTGAAAGTTTGAGCAGTTCTCAATCAAACAAGTGGTGTGTTTCAACCTCATAATGGTTTATCAGCTCACTAAGATTTGCCTCACTAGCCACCCAAAATCACTGTAAGAGCATATAGGCGAAGATAAACATCCAAAAAGTAAGAGTATGGTCTATTGGACACCGGAATTATTTCAACTGGGGCATTAGAGTTATTCCGTCCAGATTACTAATAGCTGTCGTTTTGGATGACACTGTATCAAACTATCAACAATTAAGCTTTGGCCACTACTCTCTATTGAAATACATTTAAAACTCTAAGAAATTTATATACTGTGAAAGTACTCATCAGAACAAAATTACACATGATTTTTGAGTATCAAATCTAAAGCGAGAAAGATGACAAAATATTACACAAAGCAACAAATAAAACTTACTTAGATCCAACCGTCGGAATTACAGCAAAAGCAATCATCAGAAACAGCACAATGACATATAGTGGGATTTCTGGAAAACAAGCAATACACAATACTTTAGCATTTGGAATTTCAGCATCTGCCACTGTCCAACTCCAGTTTACAGTTTTCCACAGAGCATTAACAACAAAAGTTTCAATGGCAACAGATGAAACGGTTGGGCTCATGTTAAGGAATTTACTGATACATGGTTATGAACTTATAATAAAAAAGCTAAATTAGAACTGTAAGCTTCATACTCTACATACCAGGAACAAGAGGCACCCAGTTTAGGAGGGGCACTGATTTCCGGAAATCTTGTGCCCACCATTCAGCTCCTATGAAAGGAAAGACGTGCAATTAATATCAGTATAGTCATATAGCTTGATACGCATGGTACATTAGAGGGATAAAACTACAAAGATTGACAAGCTCAGCATGGGTTTTGATTAGTGTTGAGGTTGATAAGTTAATTCAAATGGTACCTGTGAAAAAGGTGAAAATATGGCACACATAGATCAACATAAGGCCTTCGGTTGGTCCATTGACTATAGGAAGAACAAGCGTGTTTGTAAAATAGCTACAGACAGAACAATTATGTGAGATGAAAATATGATACTCAAAATCAACAAACAAAAGTGTGTTGAGGTCTCATCAGCATAGGTATATGTATAACTATAAATATTATAAAGCATCAACCATAAATACAACAAAGTATGCAGGTTTCAAACTTGACAAAAGTAGTGCTTCTATGCTCTTGTGGAAACTAAATTGTACAAATCTCAATAGAGTAGTGCGCATGAAACCATCAATTTGCTTCATTATTGTGTCTTTAGTGAGAGCAGTAAAGTATTTCTCACATAATGAAGCATATGACCACATGAGCAGTATAGCTGGTATGGGGTAAGGTGCATGAAATTCTAAGAACCATTTGAAAACATAAAGGATGGTACAAGCACTGCCAAACATGCTCAGTATTTCAAGACTAGACTTGGAATCACAACTTCACAAGGACGACATTATCCAAGAAAAAAGGACCTGTTTGGTAACAGATATAGAAGAGTATAGAGATGTACTTGCTCCCAGGATAGTTTGATGCTGTAAACATGCGACTGAAAGAACTAATGAACTTACTGTTCCCATGTTGCGAAGTAGAAGGGGACGGCCGAAATCACCCAAAACCAGAAGGTAGCCTTTCCACACATTGCTGTGCTTCCAAAAGCCAGGGACTCAAACTAATAGATAGACTAATCAGTTTACAACAATTTGAGTATCTTTGCATCTGTAACAAACAAAGTTGAGGAATAGCCTTACAGCACATGCAAGCGCATCGCATCCTGTTCAGGATAAAATCTTGTCAGCGTCACATGAATGCTTTCCTAAAATCTAGTTCATCTAGCTGAATTTGAGATGGAAATTACCATGATCAAAAAGTTCGCCTAAAGGACTTGATGAGTTGGTACGCCTTGCTTGTTTACCATCCACAGCATCAAAAGTCTGCATCCGCATTACAACATGTACATTACAATTGGCAGTGATTGAAAATTATACATGGTTGAAGCATAAGAAATTCACAAACTTCGCAAATTAAAGACTGATAGAACAAGTCTACAAAAATTTGGGAAGACGTATGGGAAACATGCATAAAATTAATAGAAAGTCCTTCATAGCATGGGTTATAAATGATTTAAAATATTGCCAGAACTCCAGATGATTAACTATGAGCACTAGTTGAATGCACTACCTATATGTTCTATATGAAAAGGTCATATTTATGCTATACTTGAAAAGGGGAACATAACGGTACAACATAGAATAGTTGGGTGAGCATATAAAGTTGGATACCTGGTAAAGGAAGAGGAGGATTCCATGCGCAAGATGAACCCATCTAGGGGGTGCTGTATCAAGATGAGGCGAATACAACTGCGGAGAAATGGAGACAGTGATAAGGTATAAGCATGCTAGAATAACAAGCAGCAAAACGCTCATATATATAAATATGGCTTCAATATTACTAAGGGGACATACTTACAAAGCCAAGGAAGGCCGATGTCAGTAAAAACATGAAACCTGTCAGCGTAATCTAAAAAAAAAGAATAAGCAATATTTCAGCAAGCCATAAAATAAAATATAGCATAGCTTATGGTGAAAGTAATGTAGAGAACTCTCACCATGTTTGGTCTGCAGATGATTTCAACATAGAAACAAAAAAAAAGAAGGAAGGTTAGTCTCCAATCGACGTATATTTAAACAAACAGACCAAGTTGACGGCAAAATTTAGATATGAAATTACTATAACCCAGATATAATTACCAGTGCTAACATTTAACTGCAAACAGTAAACGGACATATAAGTACCCACTGCAGTCAAACGCTTTCCTTGAAAAAAAAAAGCAGTTATCACTCCCATGTCCTATCTACAGGAATTAAGATACCCGCACTAGCTTTGAACCACCCACTTCAGAGAAACCACAAACATATCTTCAGCATGACAGGACAACCTTAAACAACTCCCACCTATCATGTGTACGAAAACGAGTAGCTAATCCAGTATCATCAGAACATATAATATGTGCAGAACACAGCTTTCCACAGCGCCTCACGAGCTACTCCACTACCCAAAAGCCAGGCGCACTTTAGCGCTGTCTGCAGATGCTCCCCCAAGCTAAAGACGATTCCTCGTGATATATGCCGCGGTAAAGCCAAGCGAACATTTCCAAATCATACACAGACACCGAATAGCTCGGCCTAATGGATCGAAGCATAATGCCGAGATGCTAGCATTATTATCATCAGTGCTAAAATAATAGTAGTATTAAAAAGACAGACGCATTTGAATCGGGGTCAACAGAGACACTGTCATGAACATCAGTGCATTGCCGAATTGAGCGTAGCGGGGAACAGATCGAGCCAGCACGCACGTACGAGCGAGAAGCAGATAGAAGAGTAGGAGGATTATGAGGCGAGGGGCGCTTACGGGAACCATAGCGGGAAGAGGTGGACGAATCGCGACCAGAAGGGCTGGAGGATGTACTTGGCGACGATGGAGTGGTCGACGCCGCTGTACTTGTAGCGGCGCAGCGTGGCCACGCCGTGGCTCCCGACGTACCCCATCTCGCTGGCTCGCTCGCTGGCGACACAACACCCCCGTGAATCCGAATCCCGGGGCGGGGGGAATGGGGGCGCGAGGGGATTGGAGGAGTGGAGGGGAGGCTGTGCGCGTGCGCACGAGGGCGATTGGGTGGAGGAATTTACGCAGGATCTGTCTGCCAATGATGGTGGCCGCCGGTTGTGTGGGTGGTGGTGACGGGAAGAAGAGGGAGAGGAGGGAATCTTTGGGGAGAGAGGGAAGGCCGGGGCGTTTTGCGATTCTGTCCCTACTCTCGGACGTTATAGTGCTTCGGTGCACATTCCTCTAGGTTACCACGGAACTCCTTTTTCACTTGTTTAGATTTAGATGGGTGTTTTAAAAAATAAGCCAAACATTTTCTTTAAGCTTTTTTTTTCGGAAAAAGATTCAGATCTATTTCATGAGTTCACAAGAAGTACAAAGCATCCTAAATATAATAGAAATTACATCGAGGTCTTTGAACCACCTAACGATCACTACTGCCGTCAGAGCGAGCCGTCGACGCGCCGATGTTGCCGCTTCTTTACCGGAGCCGGCCTAACGTTGTTGATGACAGTCGGGAAGTCTTCGTGCACGTGCCCTTAAGGACCAGCGCCCCAGAGCTGAAGCAGTCGCCATTAAACCCTTGAATTGATCTGAAACTTATAACACCAAACCTAGAACACGCGTAGACTGGACGAGATCCAACACTCCATGAAAGCGATGATCAGACGAATCCCCGCCCTCCTCAACGCCAGCGGCAAGATCGTCTTAGACGAGGTGGAAGAGGAAACGGGTATACCTTATCCTTGTCCCGCTCAACGCCGTCATAGCCACCATAGCGTTGATGCCGATTAACCAAACTCTAACTTTGGAAACCTTCTACAACACCGAACGTAGGGCCAAGGTCCCCACCCCTCCCGTCGCCGGAGCGACAAGCGAAGGAGGTAGGGACCCGTTGATTCCCAGACATAGACGACGAGGATGAAGTAGATTGCAGCGCTGCTGGGGTTTTTACCCTAGCCGCCGCCGCCTCTCTTTTTCTTACGGGAGGACTCATTCACAGCCCAGGGCCCTTAAGCACTAATGTTTGTTTGTGTAAGAGAGGTGCATAGTTAGATAGATCTTTTTTAGGGAAATAGTTAGATAAATCTGACTAGTATAAATAAGCATCAACCCTTCAATGATATTCATGCCAATCTAAGCGTGTTCTTTCGATTATTGTGTGGCTCTGTGCTGGACCTTGTGGGACATGTGTAATAGGTTCACTATAGAGGGTTCCTCCTCGACCCACCTGGTTGACGGTATATACAAAATGTCTATGTACTTACGGGTGTGGAAGCTAGTGGCTAGGAGATAGGACATGGAGTTTGTGGAGCTAACAATTGGGAGGATTCGTCAACACTACACCAATTTGCGAGACGACCATGTTTGAGCCTGTTGGCCGAAGTCTTGCTTATCCTCAATTTTATATAATGTTTTAGGTATGCGTTGGGGCGTGTAGCTTTCAAATATTGGTGTGGATTCTGAAGCACTTGTGGGGTGCTTGCAGATGTCGTGTGTGTGGTTGTGCTTGATAGCTTGAAGCCCCCGGAACCTTTTTCTTACTGTTTGTGTGTAGTGCTACCTATATACGTTGTCGGTTTGGGCTTTTTAAATTTAGAGCCAGGTTCTGCTTGAGCCTATCGTCTTATAAATAAGTATCAATGCTTAACAAAAAAGGTTTAATTCTCTAAGCATCTTGCATTGCACATGTCCTAAGAATGCATCTTTTGTCAAAAACAAAAGAGGGTGCATCTTTTAGTTTCATATTGTCTTGGATATTGTGATCTAATGCACACTTAAAGCATGGGATAATAGTAATGCATGTGCAACTTCCAAACCGCACCCTTTTAGTCTTATAAGTCATGTCCAAAACTTTGTTTACCCTCCAAGCTTCGGCCACATATGTTCATGTTTGATATTTTCTATTTTCTCCATCTCCGGTTTCATTCCTACCAACAAAAAGAAGAAAAGTTTAGTGTGAACCATTACATAGTATCTCCATCGACAAAGGGGGAAATATCCCGTGATACCGTACACAGTTCATGATAATCATGGTAGCACTCTTTACAATTCAAATTTGCAAGTTTTAAAAAAATCCTAAATAAATTTGTGGATGTTCACAAGATGTGTGTCAACAATCCCTAGCATTTGCAGAACCAAATTCAAAATAATGCAAACAAACAAAAAAGGAAAATCCAACATGATAGTGTCATAAAAGAAAAAAAAACACAAAATGATACTATTCACGTAGCAAATTGTCTTTTTTGTTTCTCTGCGCGTATTTAGAATTCGAAAAATTTAGAGAATGTAAAGACACATATAGTGAAGACCCACTAATTTGTTTTGAAACTTTTTGACACTTATAATTTGAATTTTGAGAAGTGGTACCATGGTATCTTGTGAGATGTGCTATCAGTAGATATTTACTCCAGATATACCAAAAAAATCAACATGGAAAAGAAAGAATATGCATTCACATGTCGCATGAAAGTTGTTTGTCGTAGAACTAGAAGTGATGCATGAGGGCAAAGGGCATGTCTCTCTCCAAGTAACAAATCACATCACATGTGACGTACCCTTTCCACGAAACATTGCAATCAAATTCAAAAAGTGGAAACGGGAGATGGGTGTGTCGGATGGTTTTCCATCATTCTAGAACCTAGGGACGGGAAAGAGATTTGCAGAACTGTAGAGGGGGGAAGAGGAAAAAACGACGACATAATTTAGGCTTCTCTGTCGTCGTTTTTATTTTTTTTGAGAATCTTCTCTGTCGTCGTGTCTGCGCGTTGACCGTTAATGCATGCGGGCCAGGCTTTCCATTCCTGTCTTTCTCCTTATCCCAAAATTAGTGCACAAGCCCATGTAATTTCTTACTGGGCTGGAGACGGGGCTCCCGCGTTCCAAAGCCCAACGAACACCTTCGCAATCGTACTCCCATTCCCACTCCGATTCGTCGCCGCTGCGTTCCTCTCTCTCCCGCCGCCGCCGCCGCCGAGGATGGGGAAGGTGCAGCACGCCATGCGCGCCGCCAAGCTCCCCCGCCACGCCCTCGTCCCGAAGCCCTCCACATCCTCTACCCAACCTCCTCCTCCTCCCCCACATGGAACTCGTCCCACCAACACTAAACCCTCCCACGGCAAGCCGCCCCGGAGAAACCCCGGGGACGCCTCGGAGCCCACGGCGGCCCTGGCCCCGGTCGGCACCGCCCCTCCGCCAGTCGAGAAGCGGAGGCCCATCACCACCCCGGCCGAGCTCTCCGCCGCCATCCGTGCCGCGGTGGACCACGACGTGGACGCGGCCACCTCGCTGGCGCTCAAGGCGGCGCCCACCATCCCGCTCCCGGCGCAGTCCCTCGCGCTCCTCCTCCGCCGCCTCGCCATCCACCGCTCTGTCGCGGCGGCGCGGGACCTCCTGGCCTCGCTCCCGTACTCCGCCGAATCCCCGGCGCCGCGCCCGGCGCTCATGGCCCTCGCGGACGCCTGCTGCCGCCGCGGGAACCCGCGCGAGATCGCGCAGCTCCTCCCGGTCCTCGCCGACCACGGCGTCCGCGCCGACGCCTACGTCTACAATGCCCTCATGAAGGCCCACTGCTCCGGCGCCGACCCCGAGGGTGTCCTCGGCGTGCTCCGCCGGATGAAGGACGATGGCGTAGAGCCCGACCTCGTTACATACAACACCCTCGTCTATGGCCTTGCGCGCGCCGGCCTGGTCGCGAAGGCCAGGACCTATCTCGATGCCATGGCCGCCGCGGGCCACTCCCCGGATTTCATCACCTACACCTCGCTCATGAACGGGATGTGCGTCAAGGGCGACGCCCTCAGCGCACTGAGGCTGCTCGAGGAAATGAAGGCCAAGGGGTGCGAGCCGAACGATCGGACCTACAACACGCTCCTCATGGGGCTCTGCAAGAACAGGAAGCTGGACAAGGCCGTCGAGGTGTACAAGTCCATGGTGGAGGCTGGGATGAAGCTCGACCCGCCGGCGTACGCCACATTCATCAGGGCGCTGTGTCGCGGGGGGAGGGTTCCGGACGCGTACGAGGTTTTTGATTATGGGATGGAGAGCAAGAGCCTTCCAGAGGTGACCGCGTACAGTGAGCTCGAGAGCTCGCTCAAGTGGGTGCGCAGGATGAAGGGGCAGAAGGAATGAATCCGGCGAGGAATGAAGGCTGTAAGCCATCGTCTTCTGGTGCTTGCTGGTACTTGCTGCAGACCCAATTCACTGAATTGCATTGCCTGGCTTGATTTGTTTTGATATAGTGGATTAAGCAAAAACATTTGAAACTCCCGCTACTATATTTGTAGGGTGTGATGCATTTTATTAATCAATCAGAATGTAAGATGACATTTCCAAAAACGTGAATTATACGCTGTGTCCTCCAAGAAGTAAATATCTCAAGACATCTTAATCATGTATCAAACTTTGGTTCCATTTTCCAGTGCCTTGGTGTAAAATAACATGAGACGAAAGATTGCCATTCATAATACAAATGAGGAATTGTTTATAATATGTTTGTTGGACTGGTTGAATTAGCTTGTGTATTAGAATGTACATGGAACATAATGTTGGCAACCAATAGAAACATGGCTCTTCTCCAATCTGATAACAAATCAGACTGAGTTGTAGTGCCCCAAGGCCATATGCAATGGTGTATCCCTAGGTACAAAACTGAAAATCTGTATGGTTCTCTAAAACCATTCGCAAATGTCCAAAGTGTTGGACCATTGGAGTCAGTAGGATTGATATCCATGGTTTCCTGTCTCCCCCAATAGTACTTTTATCCATGGATTCGATGTAGGATTGACATATCTGTGCTTACATTCACCATGCCGTTAACTATGATCTTCTCAGAAAGATACCTAAGAAACGCTATCCCAGATAGATTTTATTTTATCGAAGTTTCCTTTTAACTATTTTCGTGATGTCCTTAACCGATACCAACATATTTCTACCCCATTGGTTATAGAAGTTAAAAACAGTACCATGTTTCTTTCAACTTAGAATCACGATGTTGCTCTTGCACAGAGTTTAGCACTTCTGCAACTACCTGCAGTATAAGTCGTTTGCAGCACAGCTGTTAGTTTTTTGCTAATAAGAAGTGAGCTAGCTCTTGGCCATTCTGTTTTATGTTGTGGCCCCTGAAGATCATACTACGAGACAAACGATACGTCCACACTATCCGTAGTTGTAACTTGTTAAGACAACAGTAGGACGGTGGATGATGCCTTGTTGGGCAACAAATGGATTGAGAACATTTTGGATGAGCTGAATGGATTGAGGGCCATGTTTGTAGGCAGTGACAGTGATGTATTTTATCAATCAATCAGAACATAAGATGACATTTCAGAAACATGAATTATACCCTGTGCCCTCCAACAAGTAAATATGTCAAGACATCTTATTCCCATATCACACTTTGATCGCATGATGTAGTGCCTTGGTGTAAAATAACATGAGAGGAAAGATTGCCATTCACATTACAAGTGAGGAATTGTTTATAATTGGTTTGTTGGACTGGTTGAATTAGCTTGTATGTTGAATGTACATGCCTCGTAAACAAGGCATCTCAAGACCATCTCAAATTATGCTTTCCTATGTACAAGACTTAATATTATTCTCCTGCACCTTCAGCAAATGTTCCAAGAGTTCGACTGTTGGAGCAAGTGTAGGATTTATTTATATCCATGGTTTGTTATCTTCCCCTGTTAACAGAATATCTGTGGTTATGAACACCCTGACCTTATCTACCTGTGGGCTTAGTCGTCTGCAGCACGACTGTTAGTTCTCCACCAAAGCGGGTAGCTAGCTGGTGCTTGGCCATTCTTGTATGTAGTGCCCCCTGAAAGGTCATGCCACGAGACAAACAATGGGACCGGATGATCTGTAGTTCCAACTTCCAAGAAAACTGGAGAAGCATTTTTTTTTTGTGTGTGTGTGGAACTGTGGAGCATTTTTTTTGTGTGTGTGGAATTGTGGATCAAGTTTTGGAGCATCTTGAAGAAATAGTGCCACATTTATCCCGCACTGTCATTGTTGAACACCTGCATGACTTGTGATCTGGACAGTAGGAACATTTAAAATTGCTGGAATTTTGTGTCGGTCTCAAATACTAGTACCTGGCTAACTCGATTTCCGTTTTACTCATCTGCAGATGACCATTGTAGAGAAGGGCCCGGTTTAAACCTTCCTCCATCTGTACTGCACACACACACTTTGAAGCAGTAAGTAAGGAGTTGTGACGCAGCACAAGAACGCCTTCGCAGCATCGAATTGGAATTTGGAAGAGCCACGAACACGCTGCTGGACTCTGCTATTTATACATGGACCGGATTTGCGGTGTGGCTGTACCTATCAGAATAGACCGCCAGGCAGCCGAGATCTCGGTTTCAGGAAGAGGTGTAGGGACGGCCGGTGGTTATATTTAGTTGGGCAGAAGATATGTGGAAACAGAGCAAACACTGTGTTAGTATAACTATTAACCATTGATTTTTTTGGGAGGGTGTGACAGATTTATCTGGTTTTGTTGGACTGGAAGCCAATTTCTCTTGTCAAACGATCTGCTTGTTTGTTGCTATGCTCTCTGAGTATTTTGTGGATTGTAGACGATATAGAGCCAAGCAAGCACAACAGGGAACACATCGTTTGTGAATTCTGATACTTCCTCCGACCCATGATATTAGTTGACTCAAATTTGTCTAGATTTGGTTGAATCTAGACACTATTTAGTATATAGGTTCATCCAAATTTTGACAAATCCAAGTCAAATAATATGGGTCGGAGGAAGTACCATGAACGAAACCTTCAGTTCGTGAGTTGCTGTTGTTAAGACACGAGAACACTGGAAGCAGAGAGGAGATTTTGCTGCCTAGACCAGCTAGACTTCTGTTTCCTGTTGTAGTTCGCACCGTTCGTAACCAAAAAGGAACCCAGTCTCCGCACTGTCCGGCTCCTATCCATGTTAGGTTACTCCGTTTTGTGTATAAACACCTGGCTATCAATTATTATAGGGTGTCTCTAACGCACGGTCGACGTTGATATAAGTTATATCACAGTCGAGTGATATCACCGAATTCGTTACGCCTCATCCACCCCGCGTCATAACCCCAGGTTTTGTTTTGTTTGTCATTTTTGTTTTGTTGTTGGGCTGTTTCTGTTTTCTTGTTATTGGGCCTGTTCTTTTGTTTTTGTGTAATGAATTTTGTGGGCTGCATCTTTACTTGTTGGACTCTAGAATAGAAAAAGACAAAAACTTTATGGCATGGACAACCACTCCCTAGGACAAAGAAAACCGGCTTAAAAACCCGTCCCCTAACCACTACCAGATCGAGCTCGATCTGGAACCTCCCCCCCTCTATCTCTTTCCCCTCTTCTCAATCGAATAAAAGTAAAAGAAAACTGGGGACGACGAACATGCAGATCTAAAAGAGCAAAAACATTGGACAAATGATGGATTCATATCTATAGAGGGGAGATTCTACAAGGAAGCTCCTAATGGATTCAGGGAACGTCACTTACCATGGTAATTCCACAGTTTTGATTCCAGATAATCGAAAGGAAGTCAATTGATATCCTTTGTTCTTGAACAGCCTGAAAAATTTGTACTGGTCCTTCATATTTGTTTCCCCTTTGTTCTTGTTTAGAAGAAAGAAACAATCAACACAAATTTACAGAACTGGCATCACAAATTTGCACATTCAGATACTCATGATGAAAACAAAAATGTGACATTTATTGTTTGTTTTACAGATTCAGATACTTGTCTTGAAGATGTGATAAGAACTCAGGTTGAGATAAACACATTCATAACTCATGACACGACATAATTGCAACTACATTGACATGACATAACTAGTTCTTTGTTTATGGCATACCTTTGCCATGTATACCATCAAACAAGGCAGATCATTTAATTTGCGTGAACTTGCATGTTGAACTAAGCGAGAATAATCAAAGTTGAGATAACAACTACTAACTTTAGCGGCATGACATAATAAAATGAAAAAGTTATAATGTTACTTACCTTTTTTGCAGATGCCATCAACCAAAATACAACTTATGTGACAACATGCTGTCGAACCAAGCAACATAATCGTGAAACAACTTTACAACAATCGTGTTTGTTGCTAAGCAAAGTTGAATGATATTCTTACCAATGATTATTGTTACCTGCTAGTTGTTCTCAAAGATCAAAAGATTGCAGCATTCATTTTTTTAGTAGAACATCAAAAACATATAACAAATTACAAAAATAAAGAGACAATAGTAGCATAAAGGTTCATTAACTTATTAAGTCTTGTACCCCGCAAAAAAACTTATTAAGTCTTGTACTGCATGAACATACATGCAGAACTTACAGACATAGTCTTACACAACACACATTCAGAATAGAAACACATAGTCTTTAACATAGTTATTCCAAATACCAACGATAGTCTTCATTCCATAAAGTGACTTGATAAATTTAGTATCGGATTGGGTCGATAGTTATCTCAAGTCCAGTTGATGTAGTATGGAACATGAAAAGAGCACCATTCCCTTTTTCAAAGTGATTCTTCTCAGCAAACTCTTTCCACCCATTTCTGAAACGGATCCTACCATCTATTGACTTGTAGTAGTTTGCAGTCATGTTCTTGCCACCAGATGAACTATAGACAAGAAGCACACTTCCAGTTGATGGGATGTCCAATACTGATGCAATGAACTTTGGAATGTGCTACAACAAAGAAAGAACAAAAAACAAAAGGGTGTTAAAGCACACATTACTATAAACAGAAAAAATGATTGGAGAATTTAATAATCTGAAATTAGAAAGTACCAAAGAATTCTTGGATATATCTGTTTCAGTGATAACATGAACAAACACAGCTCCAAGACCAATTCCATGAATTTTTACATATTTGTTTATTCTTCCTATCTCAGATGGTGTTGGTTCCATCCCTTTTGAGAACACAACAGCTTTAGCTTGATCATTGAATACATATTCTTCTGAAAAAACAAATAGTAAATAATCAAATAGTTAATACATTCATTCCAGAGATTACTAGAAAGGTAACTAGATAAATCTTTATGGAAACAATGTAGCTCAGGTTCAAAAAATAAACATGATTGATACAAACAGTACCTTCTACCCTCTCCTTTTCATAACCATTTTTGTCAAGTGGTCTCATTTTAAGACAAGGTGGTGGGTTGTTTATGCTTAGACTGATTTGGTCTCCTTTTTCCATGTTGTAGTCATCAAGGAACTTCATGTAGTCAACACCATAAATACTGGTCTTGTGTTGTTTCTTG
>CP125978.1:16867760-16980611 GCA_030063025.1 Avena longiglumis | reverse complement strand
CGCACAACCATATTAGCGCCTATTGATGCCAAATATTTGGGTTTTGCCAAGTCTTTCATCGGGATGAAATTTTAATATGTGTTAATAAAAGATACATCATTTCCAATCAACAATATGTCTTCCACATAATGTATTAGAAACATGTCTTAGCGCTTCCCACTTAATTTCTTGTAAACGCAAGCATCTTCATTGTCTCTATGAAATTAAACTCTTTAACAGCTTCATCATAGTGAAGATTCCAACTCCGCTTATGCTTAGTTCAACCATTGAAGTTTGCATATGTTTTAGCATCCATTGAATTTAATAAACCCTTGGACCGCTGGCATGCACACGCCCTAGGTAACAATTCTATTAGAAGAACTTGTTTTGTTTATTCAACTACCAGATAACGAATTATATGTAGTGGTTGCTACATTAATCCGTCTAGACTAAACATCGCTATGAAAGATCAAATCTTGTCATATACAACCTTTGAACATTGTTGTGAACTCTTTCCCAACATGTCGACTATTTCATAGATGTGAAACATCCATGTCTATTTCTTTATAGATCCAAACACAACTGTAAGGTCTTACACCTTTCTCGAGGGTCCTTCAAGTTCAAAACTTGATTTCTTGTGTATGGAACTATCACGGATTTTATGGCTTCAAGCCATTTGACGGAGTCAGGGCCCATCATCGCTTCTTTGCATGTAGTCGGTTCATTATTCTCAAATAATGATTCAACCCTCAAATCTTGGTATTTGATTGTTTACCCGATCTACTAGTTTCAATAGTAACTTAGATCTCCATGACCACAACCTTTGAGGTACATGAGCCATGAGCTTTGTTGCTGCCTCCGGAACACTTTTCAAGCGCTACAAGAACTCGCATATATAGCTAAGGTTCTTTTTAACCTTATCAAAGTTCTATTGTCCTCCCACTTAACTTTTCACTAAAAATTCCTTCCCAAAGAAACTTGACGCTCTAAGCGACAAAACACTTTTGTCTCGTGTTATGGAGGAATACTTAACAGCTTATTCAAAATAACATACAAAGACAAAGTTCATCCGACTTTGGTTGCAAACATCTTTCTTATGCAAAGCATACCAATGTTTAAGAAAGGACAACTTGGGTTTTATCCCAAACCATAACTTTATATGGTGTCATTTCAACGGATTATGATGGAGCTCTTTTCAAGGGAAAACGGTAATCTCTAAAGCTTTAATCTTTAAAATATAATGGCAGTTTTATGAATTATACCTTTGATCTTACCATGTCAAACAAGGTTTAATTACATATCTCGAACGCCCATACCCTTTATGGTGTTTCGGGAAATGCAACCACTAACGCATTCCTTAAATCTTATAGGTATTATGCTAAACTTGTAACTCAAATATCTTCCTTTATGATCTTATCATAAACTATTTATATTCCGATTACAATGATTTTGCACTTCATCTTGAAAGTCCTTGAACTTTTCAAATGTTTCACACTTCATCCTTATTAAGTAAATATTCATATTCACTCAAATTTTCGGAGAAAGCACATGAAGTTGAAATCCATCGCCTTGACTATACATAATGGACTTCATACAACAATATGTACAAGTTCCAATAAGCTAGTCTATCGCTCCTTTGGCCTATGAATGAAGTTTTAATTATCTCTAGAAAGTTTCACAAGCCGCCATTTGATCAAAATCAAATAGACTCCAAAATTCCATCCATGTGGATTTTCTTCATGTTTTCTTTCCAATATAATTTAAACTACGATGTCACTTCCTAAGGATCTTTCAATCAATTTGTCTTTCGACATTTTAGCACTTGTTTTATGGATGTGATTTCTCCAACGAGATTTGTGAATCATCCATCTTTTATGGATTACGGTAATTTATTTGAACAACCCTTTGTTCTCATAATACCGATAAACAAATCTTGAAGGCAAGCTTTGATATTTAACAAGCAAACACAATAACCCTTTATTTGTTCTCGATAAACATCATCACATATTCTTTTGCTAGTTACTTAGGCCATTGTAGTTCATGAATTGTGTTGTTTCGTATGATGATTCATACCAACAAATTCAGATCAAATACTTAAGAACCACATTGTTTAATAAGCAAAAGAATATAGCCATAACATGTATATCATCTATATACTTACCTAACAATTCTAATCTTTTCTTTTCCGCCATATACTTATGAGATTCTCTTTCAAGATTTCCTTTCTCGCTTGAAAGAATCTATCAACATCAATTAGTGGAGTCATTCATATGACACATAGTCCAAAGCGTATAGTTAAATACCAATGTCTTTGGACTTGCACTTTGAAGTAGATCACCATCATCAAATATTTGGTGGTCTTTCAAATTCCTTTCTTTAGTAATCTCTTGGTGTAGTAAACATTTTACCTACATCAAATATTCACCCTTATCATGGAATCGCCCATGATCAAGCTATTGTTAGCTTATAACGATGAATTATGAGTATAATGTTGCTATCCAAAACCTTTTGGAGGATTAGGACAACAAGTGTTCCAACCTTTTGCAAATTCTCATCAAATATGAGAACATGACTTTTGCCATATTATACTCATCATGTTGTAACTAATATTTCGTTTCGTATATCACAATATCTTCCACACATCACGGTTTCAAAAACTCTTTCAGATCCTAGATAACCTTGATATTAAGAGAACTTTGAATATCAAGAATCATGGAGACAAACATGACACTTATATACTAACACTTGGAATTGTTACTCTTGATTTAATACTAATTATTAAACTTCATGGAGTAACCGAACTTACCGAAGTTTGCAATAGACTTTTAAACTTTAGATTAACACTTAAAACAATACGATACCAGTTCAGAAAGTAACTAACCAGAATTCTATAGTTCTATCATCTCAATTGTAACTAAGGTGGTAAACGGATGCCAATGACTACAATAACTATGCAAATTCACTTTGATTTAGTTTATGATAAATTGAGTTCTAATTAATAATTAAATTAATTTAGGCGAACTCCCACTCAAAACAATACCCTCACATTGTTTTAGTGATCACACGAACCAAATCCACCACATCAAAACCCATCATCACGAGAGTTGATATAGCTTCAATTGGCAACAATCAACATGTTCATCATATCTACTATATGACTCATGCTCTACCTTTCGAACCAGGTTCCCGAGGCCATGTCTGACATGCTAGGCTCGTCAAGATCAAACCTTAGTTTCCGCATGAGCAAAATCTGGCTTGCTCACGCTATACACTTGTAGAATCTAACACACCCGATCATCACGTGGTGCTTCAACAACAAGCTTTAGCAACGGTGCTAACTAAGGTGAACACTTTATGACTTGAAATTCATGTGATGAGGGATCATCTTATAATGCTACCGCTGCCTACTAAGCAATACAAGATGCATAAAGGATTAACATCACATGCAATTCATAATATGTGATATGATATGGCCTTTCTTCTTTGTGCTTCCGATTCCATCTTCTAGCACGAACATGATCTCCATCATCACCGACATTGCATCAAGGTCAATGATGCTTCTCCATGGTTGTCGCCCACCGCTTCAACTATTACAACTACTTTGAATAGACACGGTCTTAACAGTAATTTAAAGACAACCATATGGTTCTCGCTTGCCAACTTACAATAAGGAAACATTGCATACATCATATATAATCACAATCATGGCTATAACATCACAAGACACCCCTCGCAAAACAAAGTTAGACGCCTCTAATTTTATTTGCATGTTTTACGTGGTTTGGGGCTTTCAATAAGTGTCGCTCTAATCTCATTAATTAGAACCACAACATTGATACTAGTATTGTCAATCACCCGCTGTAAATTGAATCTTAACTATGCTAGAGAAACAGCACCCGCAGCCACTTATGCAACAAGTTGTACGTCAAGCGGAGCAAGTCTCATGAACGGCGTCATGTAAGGTTAGCCCGCCGCTTCATCCCAACATACCGCAAGATGCAAAGTACACAAGAAGCAATCGATAATAAAAGCATCAATGCCTACAATGACTATCAGGTTCTACTGCAACAGATCTACATAGACACGGCTCGATACCACCGTAGGGGTTCGAGTATGGAAAACAAAAATTTTCTATCGCATACAAAACAAACAAGCCAAGATCTATCTACTAGATTGTAGCAACGAAGTCGATGGAATAACTTACCCTCAAGATTCCAAAGCGTTAATCTAGAGCAGATTCTCGGGTGATGTAGTCGCACACTCCGATCTCAAGATCGCAGAGATCGATCCTTCCGCGCCAGGCTCCTAGGCTCAGCTCAATGGGTCACATGTTCGCATCACTTAAGACCTTCCTCTCCCTTGTTCCAAAGAAAATGGAGGTTGTAGCACTTTCTCGTGATTCCGGCAAAGACAACGGGCGTGGTACCTAAGTAGAGGGAGATCCCGCAGGGCCTCGCCGGAGCGAGTATGGTGGATTATGAGAGAGGGCTATTAGTGGTCTAGAGATTAGACACACCAATTAGAAGGCTCTAAACCGCAGGCTAAAGCAATTAGAAGCTCTAAACCAAAACGGCTCTAAACCGAGAGATTAGAGGTAGAAACTTAGGTGTCTCAAGGAGGAGCCCGCCCTCCTTTTATAGGTGGAGGGTTCTAGCGGCCAGGAGGGAGGAGTCCCTCCCAACTCGGCCTAGAGTTGGCGCCACTTGGAGGAGAGGAACCTCCTCCAAGTTGGTTTCAAACCCTCTTGCTTGCTCCCATGCTGCTTTAGCTCACTTTCAAACCGGGCAGCTTGAATTTCTGTTTGGAACAGAAGAACATTCTAGTACATGATGCAATCATTCAATGACACATTCATGCTTTCGGAGTGCCCGACACTGAATCTTTCTAGGAACATTCTATGAAAATAAATCATTCCTGTCAATCACGTCCTGCAGGCTCGATGAACCTGCATTATGTTATTGCCTCTGGGCATTCTCCAACAATATAAAATATATGACTCATGCTTAACCTTTCGGTCCGTTTTCCGAGGCCATGTGTATACATGCTAGGCTCGCCAAGTAAGAACCTTAGTATTTGCTGTTGGAGATATGCCCAAGAGGCAATAATAATGTGGTTATTATCATATCTTCATACTTATGATAAATGTTTACATACCACGCTATAATTGTATTAACAGGAAACATTAATACTTGTGTGATTTGTAGACATAAAAGAGTCCCTAGTAAAACCTCTTGTTAAACTAGCTTGTTGGTTAATATATGATCATGGTTTCCTGATCATGAACATGGAGATGTTATTAACAACAGGGTCATATCATTAGGAGAATGATGTGATGGACATACTCCTATAGTTAAGCATAGAATAAAGATCAAGTCATTTAATATAGTTCATTTGCTATAAGCTTTCTGATACATAGTAACCTAATTCCTTCGACCATGAGATCATGCGTATCACCATCACCGGAAGGATGCTTTGATGACATCAAACACCACACCAGAATCGGGTGGCTATAAAGGTGGCATTGAGTGTTCTGAAAGTATGGGTTGAGACACATGGATCAAGAGGGGATTTGTCCATCCATATGACTCGAGAGATATACTCCGGGCCCTCTCGTGGAATATCATCCAATTAGCTTGCATGTGACCGGCTCACAAGGGATCACATACCACAGGAACGAGAAAAGAGTACTTATCAGTAACGAGGTTGAACTAGGTATGCAGAGATACCGACGATCAAAACCTCGGATAAGTAAACTATTACGAGACAAAGGGAAATTGGTATCGTATGTAAGTGGTTCATTCGACGCAAAGTAATCAGAGAAATATGTGGGAGCCATATGAATTTCCATATTCCTCATTGGTTATTGATCGGAGAAGGTCTCATTATGTCAAAGATAATTCACGAACCGTAGGGAGACACACTTAAGGATTCATGTTGTTGAGTAGTTATGGAATGATGAGTAAGAAACCAATGTTGTTCGGAGTCTCTAATGGGATCCGGATATAACGGGAGATCCGAATGGTCCGGAGAATAAGATTCATAAGGAAAGTCCTATTTCGGAGTTGGAGAATGATTCCGTCTTTTCATCGGGAATGTTCTAGAAGGTCCTAAGGTCCCACTGGAGGAAGGGTGCATGAATGTGTCATAACAAGTTGGAATGGTTGCATCATGTACTAGGTGTCATCGCTGAGCAAAATAAAGGGATAAATCAAATCCTAGTTTGAAAAGTCAAACGCCAATTTGAAAAGTCAAACGGCAAGTTTGCTTGGTGGAGGGAGAGAAACCTACTTGCAGGGAAGACCCACTCCATCCACCCGCCGGCCAAGGAGGAGGAGTTGGAGGAGGACTCCCTCCTCCTAGGCGCCTCCCTCCCACCTATAAAATAAGGGGCAGGGGTGCCCCCTCTACCTACACCTCTCACACCCCAAACCCTAGCCCCAAGTCGCCGGCCACCTCCATCGCAGCACGCCTAGGCATCCTCTAAGTCGCCGAGTAGGTTTCCCAAACCCCAGCCGGCCAAGCCTCCCTTGGTGCCTCTAAACCCTAGATCGCCAAGGCCCTCTCTCATACTCCACCATACTGCCCGCTTGAGGCGAAGCCTCATGAGATATCCTCTACTTCCGGTAATACCGTCAAGTTGTCAAATCGCGAGGAGAGTGCTACAACCTCCGCCGCCTCACTGAACAAGGGATAGGAAGGTCTTCATCGAAAATTCTAACGGTGATCGATCATGGAAGGCCGCTTCGAACGTTACCGGAAGGATCGCTCACGATCTTGAGATCGGTGTAACGACTCACATCATCCACGAGAATCGCTCGTTAACCGCTGGATCTTCGAGGGTTAGTACTCTATTGACTGCTACAATCTAGTAGATAGATCTTGGCTTGATCATAGATTAGATCTTGATTGTGTGTTCATGCGGTAGAAAATTTTTGTTTACCATGCTATTAACCCCTACAAAGGGTATCGTAGCTGTCTATATGTAGATCTGCTTGCACGAGTAGAACACAATGGTGATTGTGGGCGTTGATGCTTTTGTTGTCGATTTTTTGTGTACTTTGTATCTTTATGGATGGTGGGATGGAGCGTTGCTAACCTTACATGACATCGTTCATGAGACTTGATCCACGCTTGACATGCAACTTGTATTGCATAAGTGGCTTTGCGGGTGCCTGTTTCTCCCAACATAGTTAAGATTCAATTTACAATGGTGATTGACAATACTAGTATCAATGTTGTGGTTCTTGTTCGTAAGTTAGAAGGACACTTATTGAAAGCCCCAAACCACGTAAAACATGCAAAGAAAATTAGAGGCGTCTAACTTTGTTTTGCATGGGTGTGCTGTGATGTGATATGGCCATGATTGTGATTATATATGATGTATGCAATGTTCCTTATTGTAAGTTGGCAATCGGCAGGAGCCATATGGTTGTCTTTTAAATTCCGTTAAGACCTACTTGTCTATTCAAAGAAGTTGTAATAGTTGATGCTAGTGAACGATAACCATGAAGCGCCATTGACCTTGACGCCACAATGATGATGGAGATCATGTTCGCTTGAAGATGGAGATCGAAGCACAAGAAGAAAGGCCATATCATATCACATATTATGAATTGCATGTGACGTTAATCGTTTTATGCATCTTGTATTGCTTAGTTCACGACGGTAGCATTATAATATGATCTCTCAAGCACACAATTTCAAGTTTTAAAGTGTTCATCCTTAGTAAGCACCGTTGCTAAAGCTCGTTGTTTCGAAGCACCACGTGATGATCGGGTGTGTTAGATTCTGCGAGTGTATACAACGTGAGCAAGCCAGATTTGCTCATGCGGAAGCTAAGGTTTGATCTTGACGAGCCTAGCATGTACAGACATGGTCTCGGAACACGGATCACTGAAAGGTAAAGCATGAGTCATATAAACGGTGCATACTTGAAGCGGACCCCTACATTTGCGTGTAAACTATTACACCCGAAATATGATCGTGGATTCACGTACACCTGATCATCACGTGATGTCTTGAAGCGGAGAAATATAAACGGTGCATACTTAAGGGAGAACACATTTTTATCTTGATATCTAAATAAGGGATCATCTTATAATGCTACTAAAATTCTAAACAAGCAATATAAGATGCAAACAAACATCATATGCTAAAGTGATATGGTATGGTTCTTGCACTTGATCACTATCTTGTGCATCGTGGAATGATCTTTATCATTCCTATATGTGTAAGGCCAAGGTCTATGGAACTTACACTTTGTCATATTATAATTTTCAATAGTATCAATCCATAATATAAATTATAACACTACCATATCATAGTACTCTGTGTGTAAGGCCAAGGTCTATGGAACTTGCATGTTAGGTGTGTTGTAAGAGTATCTACTATACATCATTGGAGATATGCCCTAGAGGCAATAATAAAAGTAGTAATTATTATATCTTTGTCTTTATGATAAATGTTTACATTCATGCTATAAAGTATTAACCGGAAACATTAATACTTGTGTGATTTGTAAACTAAATTAGAGTCCCTGGTAAAGCCTCTTTATAATACTAGCTTGTTGGTTAATCGATGATCGTGGTTTCTCGATCATGAACATTGAGATGTTGTTAACAACAAGGTCATATCATTAGGAGAATGGTATGATGGATATACTCCTATAGATAAGCGTAGCATAAAGATCAAGTCATTTCAATAGTTTGTTTGCTATAAGCTTTCTGATACATAGTAACCTAATTCCTTCGACCATGAGATCATGCTAATCACCATCACCGGAAGAATGCTTTGATGACATCAAACACCACACCGTAACTGGGTGGCTATAAAGGTGGCATTGAGTGTTCGGAAAGTATGGGTTGAGGCACATGGATCAAGAGTGGGATTTGTCCATCCATATGACGGATAGATATACTCTGGGCCCTCTCGGTGGAATGTCATCCAATTAGCTTGCAAACATGTGACTGGCTCACAAGGGATCACATATCACAAGAGCGATAAAAGAGTACTTACCGGTAACGAGGCTGAACTAGGTATGCAGAGATACCGACGATCAAACCTCGGATAAGTAAACTATCGCGAGACAAAGGGAAATTGGTATCATATGTAAGTGGTTCATTCGATCGCAAAGTAATCGTAGAAATATGTGGGAGCCATATGAATTTCCAGATTCCTCTGTGTGTTATTGATCGGAGAAGTGTCTCAGTCATGTTTGAATAATTCACGAACCGTAGGGAGACACACTTAAGGATTCGATGTTGTTTAGTAGATATGGAATGTAAGTAGGGAGACCGAATGTTGTTCGGAGTCTCGGATGCAATCCGGGATATCACGAGGAGATCCGGAATGGTCCGGAGAATAAGATTTATATAAGGAAAGTCCGATTCCGGAGTTCGGGAATGATTTCGATGTTTTTATCGGAGAGATTCTAGATGATGGGGATATGCCTACCGGGGTATACCCAGCAGGACGTTTCCGACTGGCCCAAGAACTGGCGAGTGGGCCTGCAAGACGGCGACTGGATTGAAGCCCAGCAAGGAACCAAGCGACTGGAAGCTGAAGGCCCAGGCGAGTAGATAGGCCCAGTCGGATTAGGTTAAACGAGTACCAGAGCTTTAAACTGGATCGGTTGAGATATGTAAACCCTAGGGAAGGTGAGCCTATATAAACCTCCCTATAGGGCGAGTAGAGATACGTTCCATCATACACCCAAGCGACTCGCCGCCGAGCTCGCCCATTGTACCACTTCCATAATACAATCTAGCAGGAGTAGGTCATTACCCTCCGGGGGGCCGAACCTGGGTAAAACCTCGTCTTTCCCTCATCTCGCCGCAGATGGCTGGCCGCCTTGCCCTCGTTTCTACTACCGGCCGATTGCAAAGCTGCCATGACCATTCCCACGACCTTGGCGCCCACTGGGGCCCGCCGGTTCGCCGGTGTTCTGGCGAGATCCAATCTGCCCATCAACGAGATTTCCGTCGCCACGGCCGCATGATAGCGATCGGCGAGATGCTCCAAATCTTGCCGAGCAGCTATGTCCGGCGGGCGCGACGTACACGCACAATGTGATCCCGCCGATCGGCACGACAAATTCGGCCTCACCGACGCCGTCGTCTCGGAGGATTCGTCGCATCCGCGAAGTCGCCGCCACGCGATCGGCTCTCCGAGAGCCAGATCCGCACGATCCATCGCCGCCCGAGTACAATTCGCCCACAACAACGTGGCGAAAACTCGGCGCTGCAGAAGACGCCTCAACAACGACGCCGACTGGCGACGGCGTCACTGCCGGGTCCATCACTGCTTCACCCGGGCTCCATCACCCGTTCTCCAACGTGGAGACTTGAGACCCTCCATCCTCGGATCTTTGAATTGACCGGTCGAGAACTCCGACCTCCCGACGGAACCGGTCGCCACGCCGCTACATGGCCGCACCGATCCGCCGGAGGATCCATTCTCCACCCAATCCTCCTAACGCCCACGGCAACGGAGGTCGAGAACTCCGCCGAACTGGCGGAGGCGCGCAAGGAGCAAGCCGAGCAAAAAATTTCGCCGAGCGGTGACGGCGCAGAACTATCGCTACCACCAGATCGGATCAGTCGCGCTGAACCCCACCGCTCAGGGCGCGCTGAACTTCGACGACGAAACAACCCGCCCGCGTGGCCGCGACTGCGAGAACGCGCCACCGAGGAAGCGCCGGCCCCGCCAGATCGACGGCGATGGGCGCCCGCCCACCCAACCGCACACCCCTAGGGACCAGCCGGATAGTGGTCTCCTCACGGAGCGAGACGCAAACGCCTCCCACGTTCTCCACCCGATGGACAACCTTGTGGCAGCCGGCAAAGCCGACAAGATCACGGCCACCGCGACGCGCCTCAGATCCAATACGTTAGGGCCCTACTCGCAGCGCCGCCGAGCAGCAAGAGCGGCACCGACTTCGTCGAGTATACTGTTTCCTCGGGAAGCGAGCGGCCTCAGCGGCCAAGCCAGCGGCAAACACCTCAACCGCCCGCCACCGAGCCACGCAGCTCCAACACCGACCCGCGAACGCTGCACTTCCACCAACGACTTCACCCGGCGACCAACTTGGCCGCCAACGGGCAACCCATTGACGCCTGCACCCACATCATCAACAACCAAAGCTGGCGCCGACGCCAGCCCGACGACCGCGACATACCCTAACCAATCGCCGCGACGGCGAGCCCATGGTCGCCACGACTCGACCCAAAGTGCTTCGGACCAATGATCCGAGGGAGAAGTACCCGCCAAACTTCAAGGCGCCAAAGGAGATAGAAAATACGACTCGTGACGACCGCCGTCTGCTCGACACATACCTCATGGCGATGGGGATCGTAGGGCCACACCGACCTGCTAGCCGCCTGCTACCTCCCCTCGATGATGGAGGGACGCGGCAGTGGATCAACACCTCCCCGTGATAGTATCGACTCCCGGAGGAGATGCGTGACGCCGCCAGCACTTCGAGTGCTCCTACACCCGCGCCACCACTATCGAGGACCGAGCGATGCGTCCAGACCCCGCGAGTCGACTCCGCAACTAGGTCCAACGGTGGCAAGAACTCGCATAACGCGTCGGCATCCACCCGGACACCGCGATCCATTGCTTCAAGACCTCGTGCTACGAGCCCTGGTCGCCAAGCTCAGCGACACTCCGCACACTCGACAACATCCCCGACCTCCTCGAGATCGCCAAACGGCAGTGCTGGAGGAAGATCCAAACCAGGAAACCGACGACGAGTCGAGGTCAATGCCGCACGAGTGGTAACGACAATGACGACGGTCCGACCTACGCTACAGCAACACTCGCCTCACCGCAAGCGCCCGTGACGGGCGAAGTCGATTTCGCCGCCAACGCCGCACGCAACGCGAGCCCAAGAGCTTCCGCCACGACGGAGGACAACGCCGACGGCGGCAACTACAAGGCAAGCCAAGGTTCGACCTCGCTCTCCTTAGCCAACCATGTGTGTTTCATAGCAGGAAGGGAAGCCACGCACACCACCGCCGACCGCCACACCGTGGAAATCGAGAAGGCACGGCGAGCGCAGAGGACCCGACAACGACCGCCAAACGGCGGAAAATTCGCAAAGTGGGCTCGCCCATACCTTCACAGGCTTCAACACGCGAGAAGAAGGTCATCGCCCGCGCCGTCGCCGTCAACGCGGTGGCCCAGGTGGATGTTCCCCAGTTCCTCAACTGGTCAGAGCAGCCCATGACCTGGAGCCGCCAAGACCACTCGCCACGCATTGATTACCCAGGACGAGTCGCCCTGGTGGTCAAGACCAAGGTCGGCGATCATCGCTCCCAAGACATTGATGGACGGCATCTCCATCAACATCCTCACTCGACACCTTCAGCGGCGCTCCCGCCGATGATCGAGACCCACACCACGCTCCACGACATCGCCCCGTCGGAAGGCGTACCCGATCGGCAAGGTCACGCTGCCGATCACCTTGCACACCGGCAAACTTCCGCACCGAGCGGATCGTCTTGAGCTGGTGCCCTTCGACGCACCTACCACGGCGTTGGGCGCCAGCGCTCGCTAAGTTCATGGCGTCGCCCTACGCTGCATAACGCGATGAAGCTCCTCGGCCGCGGCGCGTCATCACCATCAACGGCGACCCGACATGGCCGCCGAAAAGCGAGCCAAAGGAGCCGAGCTCGCCGACGCTATCGCGGGCGAGACCAACCACGCTGATGATCTCGCCAGACGCGAGCGGGTCAACAACGACGACCCCACCATACTCAAGAAGCCCAACTCGAGGGCGCAAACACCTCAACCTTTGAGGCCACGACGACACCCGCACTCGAGCTGGTCCCGGCGACTCACCAGACGGTGACGATCGACGGCATGAGCTCAGATAGGAAGGCGCGCCATCGAAGTTCCTCCGTGAGAACAGGGACATCTTCGCATGGAAGCCCTCGACATGCCTGGTGTCCCTCGGGAGCTCACGAGCACAAGCTAAACGCCGACCCCAAAGTGCGACTCCGTCAGCCGCCCTTCAATGAAGAGCGTCGCCGAGCAATCGCCGAGGAGGTGCAGCGTCTACTCGCTGCAGGCTTCATCCGGCCAATCAAATACTCCAAGTGGCTGGCAAACCCATTCTTGGTCGAGAAGAAGAACGGGACCTGGAGGATGTGTATCGACTACACAAACTGACAAATAGCGCCCAAAGGAGATCATTCCTCCGCGGATCGACCAGATAATCGATTCAACCGCTGGCTCGGAGTCGCTATGTTTCCTCGACGCCTACTCTGGGTACAACCAGATCAAAATGGCTGTCGAAGACGAGGAGAAGACGGCGTTCATCACGCCATTCGGAGCCTTCTACTACACCGCCATGACCTTCGGCCTCAAAAACGCCGGCGACCTACCAGCGGTGCATGCAAGAATGTCTCGAGCCAAATTGGCCGCAACATCCACGCTACATCGACGACGTGGTCGGAAAGTCCGCCGTAGGCGACCTACCGACGGCGAAACATTCGCCAACCCGCGAAATACAAGATAAAGCTCAACCGGCAAATGCACCTTCTGTACCAGGACAACCATCGGGTACGTCTCCAAACGAGGGATCGAGGAACCCATCGAAGATCGACATCGCCGGCTCGGCAAACCCGAGTGCCTACGCGACGCCCGAAACTGGTCGGGCGTAGCGGCTCTCGATCGCTTCATCCCCACCGGGCGAAATGCGATGCCCCTATACCGCCGGATGCGCAAGAACCCCACCTTCCAGTGGGACAAGGAGGCGGACGACGCGCTCCGCGATCTCAAAAAGGTGCTACTCGCCGCACCGCTACTCGCCGCCCGCCGACAAAGAACCCATGCTGGTTTACGTCATGCTTCCGAAGCCATATCATCGCCCGTGATGGTCGTCGAGCGATCGGAGGAAGGAAAGGAGCGCCAGGCAGCGACCGTGTACTACATCAGCGAGGTCCTCACCGAGTCGCGCCAAAACCCCAGTACCAAAAGCTGGTATACACGGTCTTCAGCGCCTGCCGCACTACTTCCGTGAGCACCCGATCACGGTCGCTTCTCACCACTGCAGGACATCATCCGCAACCGTGAGGCGACCGGGCGGGTCGCCAAGTGGGCCGTCGAGATCGGCGTCCACAACATCTAATACGAGTCGCGAAAAGCGATCAAATCGCAGGCCCTAGCGGACTTCATCGCCGACTGGGAAGAGGCCCAGCAGCCAGAGAAGCTGCCATACCTCCATTACTGGAGCCTGCACTTCGACGGTTCCAAGAACGCGGACGGCGCAGGCGCAGGGATCGTGCTAACTTCGCCAAAGGGTGACAAGCTCTGCTACGTCCTCTGCCTCGACTTCACACCCTGCACCAACAACATGGCTAAGTACGAGGCCTTACTCCACGGCATGCGAGCGGCCAAGGAGATGAATGTCAACCGCCTACGCTGCTACGGCGATTCCGATCTCGTCGCAGGGCAAGTCGTTGGCACCTGCGACGCCGTCTCCCCCACCATGGCGGCTTACCGCCAAGCAGTGGACAAGTTGGGCGGACACTTCACAGGCTACTTCGTCGAGTGGATCGACAGGCGAAAGAACGAGGAGGCCGACGCACTCTCTCGCATCGGGTCGGCTCGACTCGCACCACCCGCCGGCGTCTTCCTCGACATGATCACCAAGCCATCAGTCTTTCCCCCGAGGGAGATCGACATCGGAGTCCCGCTCCAACTAGAGGCATCCCTGGTCGCACACGTCAACGAGCCAGACGACTGGACCAAGCCCTACATCGCCTACCTGGAAGCCGACACCTTGCCGACAAACGAGACGGACGCCCGGATGATCGCTCGCCGCTGCAAGTCCTACACCATCATCAACGGCGAGCTCCACAAGCGCAGTGTCACCGGCGTGTTCCAACGCTGCGTCCAACCCGCCGAAGGACGCAAGATCCTCCACGACATCCACTCCGGTGACTGCGGCCACCACGCCGGCGCCGCTCGCCGCCAAGGCTATGCGACATGGCTTATTGGCCAACCGCACACGCCGACGCCGACATTGTCCAGCGGTGCGCCGGTGCCGGTACGCCAACCAGACGCACGTGCGAGCTCAAGGTTCAAAACAATCCCCATCACCGCCATTCATTGTGGGCATGGATATGGTAGGCCCTTCAAAAGGCCCCTCCGGCTACACCCACCTGCTAGTCGCGGTCGACAAATTCACAAAGTGGGTAGAGGCCAAGCCAGTTCGGAAATGCGACGGGAAAACCGCCACCAAATTCCTACGCGAGCTCATATATCGCTACGGTTCCCAAACAGCATCATCACGGACAATGGCACCAACTTCGCCAAAGGAGCCATGGCTGAATTCTGCGAAGAGCACCACATCCGGCTCGACCTCGCGTCGGTCGCCCACCCGGAATCCAACGGCCAGGCAGAACGGGCCAACCAAAGCATCCTCCACGGCTTGAAGCCGCGACTCCAAGTACCACTCGAGCGCACCGCCGGGTGCTGGGTCGAGGAGCTGCCCTCTGTCATCTGGGGGATCCGCACCTCAGTCAACAGGTCGACAGGGTTCACCCCCTTCTTCATGGTCTACGGCGCCGAGGCAGTCATGCCCACCGACCTTGAGCACGACTCGCCGCGGGTCGTCCATTACACGGAGGCCGCAAACGAGCTCGCCCACCAAGTCGGGGTCGATCAACTCGACGAGGCACGTGACCTCGCCCGATCACGCACCGCTATCTACCAGCAGGGACTCCGCCGCTACCACAGCCGGCGGGTGAGGACTCGCACCTTCCAGGAAGGCGACCTGGTGTTGCGCCTCATCCAGGACAAGAAGGGCATGCACAAGCTCTCCCCTCCGTGGGAGGGACCATTCGCCATCGGGCGAGTACTCGGAAATGACGCCTACTACCTCATCGACGTCCGCGGGGACGGCGAACTCGACGTCAAGCGACCATGGAATGTAAACCTCCTACGGAAGTTCTACCCCTAGAACCCCACATATGTACTCTCCAGTCGCTGTGAAATAAAGGAATCGGTTGCCGCAAATTGCGCCTACTCTCCGTGTCGTGTGCCACCCGCACTCGTAATAACAGCGTCCAGCTAACCGCAGAAGTCAACCTTTGGTACAGCGATCGGCACGACTAAGTAGTGTGATGCAAGAGCATTGAGTAAACCTCAGGTCTTGCATCATCCATGAAAAACGCCTACCCGGATCCCCATTGGAGTCGCCTAGCCCGACTGGCTTTACGAGCCAAGACACCTGCCTTCGCTTCTTACAGCGACCACGGTCCTCCGCACCCTCGGCATAGCGACTCGAACGGCTAAGTACCACGCTCGGGGACTGACGACCAGTTCATCGCGAGTGGCTCGGGAAAACGCCAAGTAAGAGAGCATGCCCAGGACTCGCCACGCGACTGATCCCACGGGCCAGGCAGGAGTGACGCGCTCAAACTAACGCGCTAAGTCCTCACCCACCCTCGAGTAGCGCCTGGAACAACCAAGTACCACGCTCGGGGACTCGGCCACCCGACCTCGTTCGTGCAAGGGAAAACGGCGCATGCAGGCGCTCAAGGAGTCGCTTAGCGACTGCTCTCCGAGTCCGGGCGAGTCGACCACAGTAACAAAACACAAAAACAACATACACATCACATACGAGGTAAACCCCACAAAAGGGCGGACGCGCTCGGGGACTCGTTCAAAACCTCAATCACAAACACATGACAAATACCAAAATAGACATGATGTCTCATTCGATAGCATGGTGCATTGTTTCATATTACAAAATATGCCTGCATGGTAGACCTGCTGCTAACGCCACAAGGCAAAACTATCCTATTCTGCAGGCTTAAACGACGACTCGCCAACATCCCGGCGATTGCGGATGAACGGCGTGTACGGGTTCGATGGATACGTCGTCGGTTCACCCGCCATCGCCGAGCGGAAGGGCTGCTCGACCTTGAAATCATGATGCGGCGGCTCGGGGTCGCTAGGCACGACGACCGTCTCCTGGTACGGAAGGAGGTCGCCCATTGCCCAGACACGCTCCGAGTACGTGGCGGCGCGGTCCTGCAACTTGAGGACCTCGGACAGCTCCACCGCGCCAGTCGACGATGGGTATCCACTCGTCACATCGTCGATGTCGAAGTCCTCGGGGAAGTGGGCAAGTCCAAGACTAAGTGCCGTCGCCGTTCCGCGCCGAAACGCCGACCACGTCATGAACTCAACGACCGCGGGCGCCTTCTCCAAATACTTCCACACCTCAACGAGGTTGCTGGGAATCACTTCCGTGGGCGATATCTCTTGGAGATAGGAGCGGATGCACGTCGCCGACAACGTTGCCGAGTCGATAAGCATGCTTACACACTGCCGCGCATCGAACGAGCTCGCCTCTTCCTCGCTATCGATGATGCGACCTGCAAGTACAAGACAACAATGAATATGACGGACACCACAAAAGACACAACTACCGGCAGGGGCAGACGCACTTACCAATCAACGGACGGGCGAGATCCGTGATGAAGCATTGAAGCGAAGTATGGTCGTCCTGAAGCCCAGCAACAAGGGCGTCTGACACTTTGCGATCCTCTTCGGCAGCGGCAATGGCGGCCTTGGCTCGCCCATCAGCCGAGCTCATTTCCTCCTTCGCCTCCCGCAGCTCGCGCTCGAGGTTAGCGATCCGCTGTTCAGCCGAACTCAACGCCGACTGCGTCGCCGCCAATTCACCCACGGGGACAAGTCCCTGGCGAGCTTCTTCTGCCTTCATGGCAACAGCCTGAAGCCCTTTGTTCGCCTCCTGGACGATGGCCAGTTCCTTCTCCGCGTGATGCTTCGCTGCCAATCGGTCAGCCGATTCAAGTTGCAGACCCTGCACATCACCAAAACGGTTAATCAAGAAGTTCCCAAGTGCCCACCCGCTGAAATTCAGTGAGTGCGCACTCGGGGACTGACAATCAAGAAGTTCTCAAGTGCCCACCCGCTGAAATTCAGCGAGTGCGCACTCGGGGACTGGCAATCAAGAAGTTCTCAAGTGCCCACCCGCTGAAATTCAGCGAGTGCGCACTCAGGGACTGGCAATCAAGAAGTTCTCAAGTGCCCACCCGCTGAAATTCAGCGAGTGCGCACTCGGGGACTGGATATACCTGGATAGTCGCGCCAAGCATGCCGTGGAGTTGTATCGCATCCACGGACGCGAGGAGATCCGGCGTATGCCCTCGACGTTGGTCGACTTCAGCATCGGCGATCCCAGGAGCGTGGCTTGAGGGCGAATTCCCACTCGCCACGGCCGCCTTGGCCATGAAGCGCGGGAAGGTGGCGATAGAGGCACCCGCCCCAAAGGAGTTCGGCTCGGCCGTTCCAGGCAAGGGAGCGCCCTCCTTCGTGTACGCGGCCGCCTCCGTTACGGGACCAGCTGGCGCGACCGCCGCATCGTCGTAAATCGTGACAACATCGTCACCCTTGGCCTTCTTGCCGCCATCCGCAGGGACGACGACTTCGTCCGCCTTTCTCTTGCGGGAAGGATCCTCCTCGCTGACGACGGGTGGCACCTTAGCCACGGTCGGGTGGCCCATTCTCTTCACTCCGGTCCTGTACATCAATCGTATAAGCAAAAATAATTCAAGCAATTATGAAAGACAAAGAAGGGTGAGTGTACTCACTTGGCGACTGGAATAAAGCGTAGCCCCGTACGGAGGCCGGCCGGTTTCTCCAGTTCAGGGCCCAGTTTGCGACTGAGCCCCATCTCCAGGACGTCGCGTGCCCAAGACACGGACGGCTTCTTCGTTGTTGAGGCTGCAATGGAGCCTCAGGATATCTTCGGCAGAGCTTCCTTGCGGCGAAGCCGCAGCAATGAGCATCCCCATACCGTAGACCGGGCGAATGGCGGAGGCATTGAAGCCAGCGGCACCTCCACAGTCGCCGTGTCCAGCACGGCTGTCGTTGGCGGCACCTCCTCTTTGGCCAGGCTGGGGGCGTCAGAACTGCTCGCCGAGTGCAGCGGTGAGACCGGCCTCGACGGCTTTGTCTTCCTCTTTGGAGGGGCCCTTGCCTCCTTCTCCTTCTTCTTCTTCGACGGAGTGGCCTGGCGGTGCGAGGTGGTCTCTGGGAGTTCGTCGTCGTCATCGTGACGCTCGAGGCTTCTACTTGCCTCAAGCTCACGCTGTCGCTGCCCGCGGGTCTTGCGAACCAGCGGGGCGACCTCCTCCTCGGACTCGTCGTTGATCTCGTCGCCCCCGGAATCGCCTTTGGCGGGTGGCGACTCGCCCATATCCTGGACAGACGAGCTTGAATTCTCGTCGTCCGAAGGCGGTAGCCATCCTTCCACCACTTGGAACAGCTGCAAAGAATGCAAGATGAAATTAGAATTACCGCGATCGCATAAATCGCGATCGCGAGCAACGGTGAAGCGATTACCGTTAGCTGGACGCTATGTATAGGGGCGACCCCAGCGTGCCCGTACACCGCACTGGGTGATTTTCTTCGCTGGGATGTAGTCCTCCGCCCACTGCCGAGGCAGGCCTTCGCCGAGTCTCCCCGCCCGTAATGGTACATGTAGTGCTCGCGCTGAGCGAGCGGGACGAGCCGCCGCCCGAGCCAGCAGTTGTACAGGTTTATCGTCTGGAGGCCCTTCTTCTTTAGACCGCAGATGGTCTGGAGCATCTCATCGACAACCATCCGTTGATCGTTGGGGAGCTTGCCGACTTGGAGATGATGCGGCTCGGACCGATTGGCGGAGTACCGCGGGATCGCCGCCTCGCCCTCCGGGGTCGCCTCGGCTACGTAAAACCACGATTTCTTCCAATCGCTCGCTGCCTTGGCGGGCAGCATCAGGTCGAAGAATGAAGCCTTTGACTTGAGCTGGAAGGTTAGGCCGCCCGCGGCTAGCATTGGGCCGCCTGCTTCCTCGCGGCTGATCCGTCCGTGGAACAGATCTTGCCACAAGGGGAAGTAGGGCCGGCAGCCCAAGTAGCATTCGCAGAATGCCACGAAGATGGCGAGCTGCTCGATGCTGTGGGGACCCAGATCCGAAGGCTGGATCCCGTAGTAGGCGCAGAAGCGCCGGAAGAACAGGGACGTGGGGAACCCTAGCCCCCGTTCGAGATGGCTGGTGAAGCAAATGAACTCCCTCTCTCGTGGATTCGGGGTTGTCTCTCCGGCTGCAGGAATACGCCAACAGCCGGCACGCAAGATCCCGACCTCCTCGAAGGAAGCCAGTTGCGCCCTCGTGCACTTAGATCTACCCCACGGCTCGGTGGAAAGGGCCATGGCAGAGAGATTTGCTGGGGGTCGGGATTGTGTCGGCTGGTCGCTGGCGGCGGGAGGCGAAGCGCGCATGGAGGAAATGGTGAGAAGGTGGTTCTCGATCGCCATTCCTCTTATATAGCGGTTGTTACCCGCCAAATCAGGGAGCCGTTACTACGCGGTGATTACGCCAAAAGTTACCGTTGGATTACCCCAACGGCTAGTTTGACCACGGTTAACGGTCCAACTTCGGCCACTCGACTCGCCGATCCTCTCACTATGACAGTGTTTGGCCGACTCGACACGCCAAAAGCTGTGACCTGGGAGATTGGTTTCTCCTCTTTATGGGAGCCCACCGACGATTCGACTGGATGTCCGCTCTGAAGCCGTATACTCCGACTGCCAGCAGCCACATATGCCTAATAGACGGCGGCCTCGGGGACTACTGATGGGGATATGCCTACCGGGGTATACCCAGCAGACGCTTTCCGATCGCCCAAGAATCTGGCGAGTGGCTCGCAAGACGGCGATCGGATTGAAGCCCGAAGGAACCAAGCGATCGAAGTCAAGGCCCAAAGTAGTAGATAGGCCTAGTCGGATTAGGTTAAACGAGTACCGGAGCTTTAAACTGGATCGGTTGAGATATGTAAACCCTAGGGGAGGTGAGCCTATATAAACCTCCCTATAGGGCGAGTAGAGATACGTTCCATCATACACCCAAGCGACTCGCCGCCTAGCCGCCGAGCTCGCCCATTGTACCACTTCCATAATACAATCTAGCAGGAGTAGGTCTTTACCCTCCGGGGGGCCGAACCTGGATAAAACCCTGTGTCTTTGCCCTCATCTCGCACCGCAGATGGCTGGCCGCCCTTGCCCCTCGTTCTACTACTCGCTGCCGATTGCAGCATCTGCCATGACCATTCCCACGACACTAGAAGGTTCTATAAGGTTCACCGGTCCGGAAGGGGAATGGACCATGAATGTTTCATGGGTAAGTGGAATGATTGGATCATATCCTAGGTCGATCGCTTTTTGTGGACATTTGTGAGAGAGAATTAAAGCTCTAAATTGAAAGTCAAACGGGAGGTTTGAAAAGTCAAACTGGAATAATGGTTTCCTAGTTATAGAAGGAAAGAGTCCTTCCAACTTGGGTTTGGAAGTGGATTCAAACTTCCCTCTCTCAAGGCTGCCCCCCTCTCATAAATAGAGGGGGAGGGCTTCCCCAAACGTACAAGCCCTATCCCTCCCACACCCGTGCGCCGCCGTCGCCTAGCGCCGCCGCGCCGTCGTCGCCTCGTTGCCGCTACCCTAGCTGTCGTCGACACCTCCTCCTCCCGGTCTTCTAAACCCTAGATTACCTGGAAACCCTAGATCCACCATAACTCGCGCCGGCTTAGGCGAAGCCCTGCGGGATCTTCCCTCTACTTCCGACACCACGCCGCCGTGCTGCCAGAATCGCAAGGGGAGACCTACAACCTCCGCTGCCTGCTGGAACAAGGGAGAGTAAGGTCTTCATCGAGTCTCGAACGTGACCATCAAGCGAAGCGCTTGAACGCAGAGCGGAAGGATCGCTCACGCGATCTTGAGATCGGCAAGTGTACGACTACATCACCCACGAGAGTCTGCTCTCGTTAACCGCTTTGGAATCTTCGAGGGTGAGTGCTTCTATCGACTCGTTGCTACAATCTAGTAGATAGATCTTGGCTTGTTTTTGTGGATGCGGTAGAAATTTTTTGTTTTCCATGCTACAAACCCCTACAATGGTATCAGAGCCGTGTCTATATGTAGATCTGTTGCATGAGTAGAACACAATGGTCATTGTGGGTGGTGGTGCTTTTATTATCAATTGCTTTTTGTGTACTTTGCATCTTGCGGTATGATGGGATGAAGCAGCCCGAGCTAAGCTTACATCACATCGTTCATGAGACTTGCTCCATGCTCGACATGCAACTTGTATTGCATAAGTGGCTTTGCGGGTATCTGTCTCTCCCATCATAGTATAGATTAAATTTACAATGGGCACTTGATAGTTCAAACATCAACGTTGCGGTTCTTGTTCGTAAGTTAGAACGGCACTTACTGAAATCCCCAAACCACGTAAAACATGCAAAGAAAATTAGAGGCGTCTAACTTTGTTTTGCAGGGGTGTGCTGTGATGTGATATGGCCATGATTGTGATTATATATGATGTATGCAATGTTCCTTATTGTAAGTCGGCAACCGGAAGGAGCCATATGGTTGTCTTCTAAATTACGTTAAGACCTGCGTGTCTATTCAAAGTAGTTGTAATAGTTGATGCTGGTGGACGACAACCATGAAGCGGCGCCATTGACCTTGACGCCATACTGGTGATGATGGAGATCGGAAGCACAAGAAGAGAGGCCATATCATATCACATATTATGAATTGCATGTGATGTTAATCCTTTTATGCATCTTGTATTGCTTAGTTCATGACGGTAGCATTATAAGATGATCCCTCACGCACAAAATTTTAAGTTATAAAGTGTTCATCCTTAGTTAGCACCGTTGCTAAAGCTCGTTGTTTTGAAGCACCACGTGATGATCGGGTGTGTTAGATTCTACGAGTGTATACAACGGGAGAAAGCCAGATTTTCTCATGCGGAAGGTAAGGTTTGATCTTGACGAGCCTAGCATGTACAGACATGGTCTCGGAACACGGATCACCAAAAGGTAAAACATGAGTCATATAGAAGATATGATGAACATGCTGATTGTTCGCCATTGAAGCTATATCAACTCTCGTGATGATCGGTTTTGATGTGGTGGATTTGGTTCTTGTGATCACTAAAACAATGTGAGGGATATTTTTTTGAGTGGGAGTTCACCTAGATTAATTTAAACATTAATTAGAACTCAATTTGTCATAAACTTAGTCTAAACTATTGCAAATATGTTATAGATCAATGGCGGCCCCTACCATCAATTTTAATGCGTTCCTAGAGAAAGAAAAGTTGAAAAACAATGGAAGCAACTTTGCGGATTGGTTCCGCAATTTGAGGATTGTCCTTAATGCTAGTAATTTGACCTATGTGCTGGATGCACCGCTGGGTGAGCCACCTGCAGCAGATGCTACCGATGAGGTAAAGAATGTTTTCCTCGCTTGGAAGAATCAGTACTCCACAGTTCATTGTGCTATCTTGTATGGTTTGGAATCGGAGCTTCAGAAAAGGTTTGAGAACCATGACCCACATGATATTGTCCGTGAACTCAAAATGAGGCTCACGCGGCAGTTGAGAGTTATGAGGCTTCTGAAAAGTTCTTTAACTACAAGATGGAAGAGGGCAGCTCCGTCAGTGAGCACGTGCTTAAGATGTCTGGGCACGCAAGCAAGCTTCAAAGCTTAGGTATAGTGATTCCTAATGCTTTGGGAATTCACCGTGTCCTCCAATCACTACCACCAAGTTACAAGAACTTTGTGATGAACTACAATATGCCAAACATGAACAAGTCGTTGCCCGAACTCTTCTCCATGTTGAAGTCTGCGGAAGTGGAGATCAAGAAAGAGCAGCAAGTGTTGTTAGTCAATAAGACCACCAAATTCAAGAAGCAAGGCAAGTCTAAGAAAAAGGGAAACTTTAAGAAGGGCGGTAAGAAAGTTACCGCGCCGGCGAAGAAGACCAAGGCTGGGCCTAAGGCTAATACTGAGTGTTTTTATTGCAAGGGAGAGGGTCACTAAAAGCGGAATTGCCCTAAGTACTTGGCGGATTTGAAGAACGGCAACATCAAGAAGAAAGGTATATCCGATATACATGTTATTGATGTGTATCTCACTAGTACTCGTACTAGTGTCTGGGTATTTGATACTGGTTCGGTTTCTCATATTTGTAACTCAAAACAGGTGTTGCGGAATAAATGGAAGCTAGCGAAGAACGAGGTGACGATACGCATTGGAAATGGATCAAAGGTTGATGTGATCGCGGTCGGCACGCTACCTCTTCATCTACCATCGGGATTAGTTTTATACTTAAATAATTGTTATTTGGTGCCTCCGTTGAGCATGAACATTATATTGGGATCTTGTTTATTGCGAGACGGTTACTTGTTTAAGTCCGAGAATAATGGTTGTTCGATTTATATGAGTAATATGTTTTATGCACATGCACCTTTTGATAGATGGTCTATTCTTATTGAATCTCGATTGTAGAAATACACACATTAATAATATTGAAGCTAAACATTTGAAATTGAGAGATAACTCGACCTATATGTGGCACTATCGTCTTGGTCATATTGGAGTGAAGCATATGAAGAAACTCCATTCCGACGGACTTCTTGAATCACTTGATTTTGAATCAGTTGAAAGATGCGAAGCATGTCTGATGGGTAAAATAACTAAGACTCCATTTTCTGGTATGATGGAGCGAGCTATGGACTTATTGGAAATCATACATACCGATGTGTGTGGCCTAATGAGTGTAGCATCGCGCAGTGGTTATCGTTATGTTCTTACCTTCACAGATGACTTGAGTAGATATAGGTATATCTATTTCATGAAACATAAGTCCGAAACTTTTGAGAAGTTTAAGGAATTTCAAAGTGAAGTAGAGAATCAACGTAACAAGAATATTAAATTTCTACGATCTGATCGTGGAGGTGAATATCTAAGTTATGAGTTTGGCGAGCATTTAAAGAAATGCGGAAAACTTTCACAACTGACACCGCCGGGAACACCACAACTTAATGGTGTGTCCGAACGTCGTAATCGAACTCTCTTAGATATGGTTCGTTCTATGATGTCACTTACAGATTTACCGCTATCATTTTGGGGTTATGCATTAGAAACAGCCGCATTCACTTTAAACAGGCACCATCAAAATCCATTGAAACGACACTGTATGAATTATGGTTTGGGAAGAAACCTAAATTGTCATTCCTTAAAGTTTGGGGTTGCGAAGCTTATGTAAAGAAGTTACAACCCGACAAGCTTGAACCCAAAGTGGAAAAATGCGTCTTCATAGGATACCCGAAGGAAACTATTTGGTATACCTTCTATCTTAGATCCAAGGGCAAAATCTTTGTTGCCAAGAATGGATCCTTTCTAGAGAAGGAGTTTCTCTCGAAACAAGTGACTAGAAGGAAGGTAGAACTAGACGAGGTTGTTGAACCTTCTCTCGAACTTACGAGTAGCGCAGCACAAGAAGTGGTTCATGTGACGCCTACGCCAATAAGAGAGGAAGCTAATGATGTTGATCATGAAACTTCGGTTGAAGTTACTACGAAACCTCGCAGGTCAATGAGAACTCGTACCACTCCTGATTGGTATGATCCCGTTATGAGTGTCATGTTGGTAGACAACACCGATGACCCTGCGACATATGAGGAAGCGATGATGAGCCCAGATTCTAATAAATGGCAAGAAGCCATGAAATCCGAGATTGGATCCATGTACGAAAACCAAGTATGGACTTTGGTGGACTTACCGGATGGCTGGAAGGCTGTCGAGAATAAATGGATTTTCAAGAACAAAACAGATGCTGATGGTAATGTTATTGTCTATAAGGCTCGACTTGTCGCAAAAGGTTTTCGACAAATTCAAGGAGTTGACTACGATGAGACTTTCTCACCAGTAGCGAAGCTAAAGTCTATGAGGATTTTATTAGCAATCAATGCATATTATGATTATGAGATATGGCAAATGGATGTCAAAACGGCGTTCCTCAATGGAGACATTGATGAAGAATTGTATATGGTACAGCCCAAAGGTTTTGTCGATCCTAAAGATGCTAAACAAGGTATGCAAACTTCAACGGTCCATTTATGGATTGAAGCAAGCATCCCGGAGTTGGAATCAACGTTTTGATAAGGTGATCAAAAGTTTTGGTTTTATACAAACTTATGGAGAAGCTTGTATTTACAAGAAAGTGAGTGGGAGCTCTGTAGCATTCTTAATACTATATGTAAATGACATATTGTTGATTGGGAATGATGTAGACCTTCTTAATAGTGTCAAGGATTATTTGAATAATAGTTTTTCAATGAAAGATCTTGGCGAAGCATCTTACATATTAGGTATAAAGATTTATAGAGATAGATCAAGATGTCTAAGATCATTGTCATAGAGTACATATTTGGACAAAGTTCTAAAGAGGTTTGGAATGGAAGATAGCAAGAAAGGGTTCTTGCCCATGTTGCCCAATACGACCTTGAGTAAAACTCAAAGTCCCGCAACGACAGAAGATAGAGAATGGATGAGTAAGACTCCCTATGCCTCGGCCATAGGATCTCTTATGTATTCCATGCTATGTACTAGACCCGACATTGCATATGCTGTTAGTTTGACTAGCAGATATCAAAGTGATCCAGGAGTGGATCATTGGACAGCGGTCAAAAACATCTTTAAGTACTTGAGAAGAACTAAGGATATGGTTCTTTCTTATGGAGGTGATGAACAGCTCGTTGTTAATGGTTACACCGATGCTAGTTGGAACACCGATCCACATGATTCTAAATCTCAATCTGGATACGTATTTACTTTGAATGGTGCAGCAGTTAGCTGGAGGAGTGCAAAACAAAGCGTTGTGGCGAGATCTTCAACTGAATCGGAATACATAGCTGCTTCGGAGGCTTCACAAGAGGCGATATGGATGAAGGAGTTCATTACAGAGCTCGGTGTGGTTCCAAGTGTGCTGGACCCATTGTCTATCTATTGTGATAACATGGGCGCCATAGCCAATGCGCAAGAACCAAGATCACACAAGAAGCTGAAGCATATCAAGCTGCATTTTCACGCTATTCGAGAGCATGTCCAAGATGGTGACATAAAGATTTGCAAAGTACACACAGATCTGAATGTGGCAGATCCGTTGACTAAACCTCTCTCGAGGGCAAAACATGACCAGCACCAAACCGCCATGGGTGTTCGGTATATTACAATGTAATCTAGATTAGTTGACTCTAGTGCAAGAGGGAGACTGTTGGATATATGCCCTAGAGTCAATAATAAAAGTAGTTATTATTATATCTTTGTGTTTATGATAAATGTTTACATTCATGCTATAATAGTATTAACCAGAAACATTAATACTTGTGTGATTTGTAAACTAAATTAGAGTCCCTAGTAAAGCCTCTTTATAATACTACCTTGTTGGTTAATCGATGATCCTGGTTTCTCGATCATGAACATTGAGATGTTGTTAAGAACAAGGTCATATCATTAGGAGAATGGTATGATGGACATACTCCTATAGATAAGCGTAGCATAAAGATCAAGTCATTTCAATAGTTTGTTTGCTATAATCTTTCTGATACATAGTAACCTAATTCCTTCGACCATGAGATCATGCTAATCACCATCACCGGAAGGATGCTTTGATGACATCAAACACCACACCATAACTGGGTGGCTATAAAGGTGGCATTGAGTGTTCAGAAAGTATGGGTTGAGGCACATGGATCAAGAGTGGGATTGTCCATCCATATGACGGATAGATATACTCTGGGCCCTCTCGGTGGAATGTCATCCAATTAGCTTGCAAGCATGTGACTGGCTCACAAGGGATCACATATCACGGGAACGAGAAAAGAGTACTTATCGGTAACGAGGTTGAACTAGGTATGCAGAGATACCGACGATCAAACCTCAGATAAGTAAACTATCGCGAGACAAAGGGAAATTGGTATCGTATGTAAGTGGTTCATTCGATCGCAAAGTAATCGTAGAAATATGTGGGAGCCATATGAATTTCCAGATTCCTCTGTGCGTTATTGATAGGAGAAGTGTCTCGGTCATGTCCGCATAATTCACGAACCGTAGGGAGACACACTTAAGGATTCAATGTTTTTTAGTAGATATGGAATGTAAGTAGGGAGACCGAATATTGTTCGGATTCTCGAATGGGATCCGGGATATCACGAGGAGATCCGGAAAATAAGATTCATATAAGGAAAGTCCGATTCCAGAGTTCGGGAATGATTTCGATGTTTTCATCGGAGAGATTCTAGAAGGTTCTAGAAGGTTCACCGGTCCGGAAGGGGAATGGACCATGACTGTGTCATGGGTAAGTGGAATGATTGGATCATATCCTATGTCACTTGGTGTGGACATTTGTTCTAAATTGAAAGTCAAACGGGAGGTTTGAAAAGTCAAATTGGAACAATGGTTTCCTAGTGGAAGAAGGAAAGAGTCCTTCCAACTTGGGTTTGGAAGTGGATTCAAACTCCCCTCTCTCAAGGCTGCCCCCCCCTCTCATAAATAGAGGGGGAGGGCTTCCCCAAACATACAAGCCCTAGCCCTCCCACACCCGTGCGCTGCAGCCGCCTAGCGCCGCCGCGTCGTTGCCGCCTCGCGCCGTCACCGCCTCGTTGCCGCCGTCCTAGCCGCCGCAGACACCTCCTTCTCCTCCCGGTCTTCTAAACCCTAGATTACCGGGAAACCCTAGATCCACCATAACTCGTACCGGCTTAGGCGAAGCCCTGCGGGATCTTCCCTCTACTTCCGACACAACGTCGTTGTGCTACCAGAATCGCAAGAGGAGAACTACAACCTCGGTTGCCTGCTGGAACAAGGGAGAGGAAGGTCTTCATCGAGTACCGAACGTGTGACCGACTGTGGAAGCGCTGCGGGCCTTGGCCGAAAGGATCGCTCACGATCTTGAGATCGACTAGTGTACGACTACATCACCCACGAGAATCTGCTCTTGTTAACCGCTTTGGAATCTTCGAGGGTGAGTGCTTCTATCGACTCGTTTCTACAATCTAGTAGATAGATCTTGGCTTATTTGTGTGCATGCGGTAGAAATTTTTTGTTTTCCATGCTACGAACCCCTACAACATCAACTTACAACATTACCATATCATGACACCAGCCCAGCAACAATCTAAACTAGACGCTTCTAATTTATCCATTGCAAGTTTTACGTGGCTTGGGGATTTCAAAGATAGAACGGTTCTTACATACGAACATGGAACCACAACGAGGATAACCAAATTATTAACAACTCGTTGTAAATCATATATTGACTATAGAAGGAGAGACAGACACCCGCTAGCCACTTATGCAAAACTAGTTGCATGTCAAGCGTAGAACAGGTCTTATGTGCGAGGACATGTAAAGTTTGTCCGGACCGCTTCATCCCACTATGCCACAAATATCCAAAGTACAAATAAGAAGCAATAACATGATCATCATCGCCCACATACTCATATGTGTACTACCCGTGCAAAGCATCTACTCATAGGTCCGGCTCTGATACCACTTTAGGGTTAGCAGCATTGAAAAAATTCCTACGATGGGAACTACAAGCACCAAGATCCATCTATCTAGATACAAGCAACGGGTGGATATACATCCATAGAATACATACGCTCGAAGACCGAAAGCTTTTTCGAGTATGAACTCGTTGGTGATGTAGTCGATCTCTTTCCGATCTCAAGATCGTGATGAAGTCCATCTGGTCCAGCAGGTCCAGCACCATCAAGTCTAGCACCGCAAAGAAGTGGTGCATCAGTGATTGCACACACCTTCGGGTACCCCAACAACCTCCGCGCCCTCGCTCCAGCGAAGCAGCGGAAACAACAAATCCTTCCAGAAAAAGCCACCAGGAACATATATCTCGCTGATCCAAGACCATGAGGAAATTCTAAAGGGGGGAGAGAGATCATTCGCGAGGAGGTGTGAGGAATGAGAAAGAGGAGGTCCTCCTTATATAGGGGAGGAGGCAGCCCAAAGGGCATGGCCGCCGGTCATGGTGGTGCCCCCACCTCTCCCTCCATTATGTTGAGTGGAGCTTCCACCCACATAATCACACGTCCACTCACATGTATTAATTTTCCACCAAAATTAATGTATCTCTCATTTAATAAAACTATTTTATTTATTTTATTCAGAATTTTGTTAATTATATTAATTATCAAACATTCACATAAAAGCCTTTGCAACATTTTAATATCACATGCAGAACCAGTTTTAGCAATTTCACCCGAAACAATTCCGGTTTCTATTGAAATAATTCCAGCGCTTTGATATTCTTTCTTTGGCATATTATTTGCTCCAAATAGTGTCGGTATCCCTTAAATGTGTCACCCAACGGTTCGCGAATAATGTAGACATGATCGAGACCCCTCTCCGATCAAGAATTAGCAGCGGGACCTGGACCGTACTGACTCCCACATATTCAATGATGACTTTTGTGATCGTGTGAACCTTTTATGCATGTAACTCAATCCCTTTGTCTCGCGATATATTACATGTCCGAGATTCGATCATCGGTATCTTCATACCTAGTTTAATCTCGTTACCGACATGTACTTTTTTCTTGTTCCTGTGATATAACATTCTAGTGATCACATCACTTGCTTGCAAGCTAATTAATGTGATATCACCGAGAGGGCGGCCTAGAGTATATCTATATGTCATCCGAATGGACAAATTCCACTTTTAATCCATGAGCCTCTACATAACACCTTCGTAGTACTGAATCCACCTTTATAGTCACCCTGTTACGGTGTGACGTTTGATGTTATCAAGATACTCTTCCAATGTTAGTGATTGACATGATCTTATGGTCTAAGGACTAAGATTACTTCGTATGATGTTATAGCAATATAAACACAAAGACTTTGATCGTAATGCTATACTTCGGATGAATGTTCATCACATCGTTCCAACAATGTTGTGACCTCGTTATTAACAACATCCAATGTCCATGATCAGGAAATCTTTGATCATCTTGTTAATCAACGAGCTAGTTCATAGAAGAGGCATAATTAAAAACTTTCTATTTGTTATTAAACACACATGTATTAACGTGTCCATATTAATACAATTATAGCATGCACAATAAACATTTATCATAAATAAGAAATAATATAATAACCACTTTATTATTGCCTCTCGGGCATATTCCCTTCACATTCACCCCACGAAATTTCCAAGATAAAAAGAAACTGAGACTACCAACTTATTAACACGCGGAAAAATATGAGGGCGAGAGGGGGGACCATCCATTACCTTCAGATCTTTAAGTGAACTGGTTATTATGTTAATCCAACTGAATAACTTTAGCACCTACAACCTGGAAATGATAACAACGTCGGCTCTTAGAACATGTATAGCATTATGATTCTTTTAGCTCTATTCAGTTTACCTGACCATTCAGTTTCGGATGTTTTCATCCCAAGGCTCTTTCCAGTTCCTGCTGCTGAACCTGAATGCATGGCATGTACTAACCTGTGGAAGAAACAATTGGCTGCTAAATTTCAAACAAAAATGTCCAACACAAGAACTAGACCTACGTCAATAAATATCCCGAAGTGCACAAACCACTTGATATAGTACAAGTAACAAAATCTCCAACACTAAGCCTAGCCCACAATATATAAAATATAAAATAATTATTTATGGCTGTGCAAATTAAAAAACAATCAGAGTACCAGGCACTGGTTTTATTCAAACGATAGTGTGAGCAGTTATATACTAACAAATATATGTTACAGTTCAAGTAATGATACTACCACCAAGACAATGTTTTTGAATAGAAGCACTTAATGAAAGAGAGCTTTAATTATTTTAAGGAAAAGATGAACCTAAATCAGAACTAGGTTGCACATACACAACTGAAGTTACTAGGGAGTAGGAACATTTGAAGTTGACATTTTCAATAGGTTTCTGCAATTTTACCATGAAAGGAGGACAAAGGTGTTGAACACCAGTGACCAGTTGAAAACATACCAGCAAGGCAGTCCAATCATCTTCAGGCAGCTGGTTAAGGAGTTTGAGGGGCAACTCTTGTATACACTCATGCACTAAGCCCCTAGGTGGCCATTGAAAAACTCTGATATTTTCTTACAATCTTCACATAGCTGTTATGTCTATTCTGAACTACCTAATATACAAAGAACATTTTGTTGTTCATCGGGAAACCGACACAAATGCGGAAAAAAACTGCCCAGGTTTTCCGAAAAGTTTAGGTAAAGAAGGTTGCTGGTCACTCCTGTTGGGTCACCCTGTCTCGCTTCACCACAAGCTGACATTTGTTCCTTGCTGATAGCCACAGGGGACTTCCCGTCCGGCTCAGAACCTCCGGTGCCAGCTCTCGCACTTTGGGCTCGCCTCAGACATCACTGTGATTCCAAACGCCGCACACCACAGATACCTCCAAGGGCAACGCACTGCCTCCCTTCACTGCGTCAACCCACTGTAACATTAGAGCATAGGCTGAACTTATACTGAATCCATGAAGGTTCAGCTTCAACTCAGTTTCTGACCAAACAATCGCCTTGTCCAACACTGATGAGGCCGACAGAAGCCCCTGCATCACCTGAGCTTCTGATGGCCATGGAGATGCAGACTTGAGCTTTTTCACCAACTGCACTGATGATAATGGGAGCGAAGGGCCCAATTCACGAGCCATTAACACCACCGTCGGACATGAGTTGAGCACAAAGTTGTAGGCCTTTAGTGGTCAGCGCCACCCGCAACTTCCTCATCTTCTTCAGCCACATTAACATCTTCCGATGATCGCGACAGGCCCTGTACGTAGCACGAGAGGACAATGCTCGCCAGCTCCTGCACGACCCAGCTTGTGCCGGCCATGGAGATCCAGACTTGACCTTGTTCACCAACTGCATCGATGACAATGGGAGCAAAGGGCCCAATTCATGAGCCATCAAAACCACTGCGGGGCGCGAGTTGAGCACAAAATTGTAGGCCTTCGTAGTTGGCACGACGAGCAACTTTCTCATCTTCTTCAGCCACATTAACATCTTCCCATGACCGCGACACACGCTGTAGCATGAGAGGACAATGTTCGCGGTGCCAGTGCCCATCCGGATGTGGGCGTCTGACATGGACGCAATCACCCTAGTCCATCAGGCACAGGATTTAACCATGGCCATGTAGGTCTTGCCGCCGCCGCCGCTCCAGCATCGCCCCGAGCTGCGCTTAGAAATCCATATCCATGGCCCGGCCCTTCAGCCCGCGCGAGGAGAAGGTCGCCATCTCCGTGAGCTCTAGGAGAACCACCGCGCCTGGGTCACGACGTCATAGAACTGCAGCGAATGTTGATTTTGCCGGCGATGTCAAAGAGATAGGGGGAGGTTGGAGTTGGAGACATGACAAGGGATTGAATCGCGGGGGCTCACGGAGATGGCAACAGGGTCGGCATCGATGAGGAGGCGGGAGGGCACAGGTAGGGCGGCGAGCTCCGACTTGGTGCCGACGTAATCGCGGATGACACGCTCCGCCGCGCCTGCCGTCACGCTCCGACATGCCGTCACGTCCGCTAGAACCTCCGGCGCCGGTGCGGGAGGCGGGAGTGACGCCACCGCTGGCATGGTTGATTCAACTGGGCCAGTTGTACGCGCTATGCCGTGCGAGTTCGGAAGATGAATCTGGCCTTGTAGGTCCGAAGTGTGTCTGTTCTGTTTCTGTTTGAAATCTACTCTGTTGTCCTGTTTGCGTACCTTGATCCCTGAACTGATGTCTGGAAGACTGGAACTATTAATTTCGGTGGGCTACGTATTCTAATTTTGAATTGTGATCTTGGGTTTTCAAGCAAGTTAGATTTTCGTCTTCCATTGATATCATTTCCTTTTCTTTTCTTTTTTTTGAGCTTTTCTCTCTCTGTTGATCATCTCAATCATACTGAACTACATGCAAAGAACAAGAATGCATACAGCAACATGCATGTCATTTATTCTTCCATGGTGGAAATTTTACTGAAACTGAATGCTTGATCCTATGCCACTGGTCCAGCACCTATGCGGACCCGCACATCAGCACATGGCGCAAAAAGATGGAGCAGGATGCGCGCCACAGTCCTTGCGGCACGCTGTCACAAGAAGAGCACCGGCATAGGAAAAGGCAGACTTGTAGGGATAGAAGATGCATAGTTCTACAGGAGCAACGGAGATCAATCACCATGATGTGCACCATGCGGTGCTGTCCGTTTGTTGTACTCTGCTTTGATCTTCTCCAACCTCACAACCACGTCGCTCATCGCCATTCTCTGGTCAGGCGAGTCGCTGGAGCAGATCAAACCCAGCTCACATACCCGCAGGGAATGCACGGTGAACCCACTGCCTGAGGGTTAGCTCTCCCCCAAACATAGCATCGGTGGGTGTTCTTCCGGTGAAGACTTCAAGGAGCATGATCCCGTAGCTGAATACGTCGGCGATGCTTTTCCGAGAGACCCGTACTCTACACAAGAAACAAGGAGCAAATAACATCAGAGCAAGCATGTATGGTAAAAATGGTTTACCTGTGGTCGAGGCTTTTTGTTCTCTATGAATATGATGTGTTTCCCGGTGCGTATTCTAAAAATTGAAGGCTTTTTTCTAGTACAGTTTTATTATACAATAACAATTAGGTTCTAGGAATAAACAAACATGTTACAATTGCGACAAGAAGATAACGAAGAACGAAAACGAAAAACACGGCAAGGGGATACAGATTTAACGTGAAAAAACCTCTCCAACAAAGAGAGGAAAAAACCACGGGCGCCAGCCAGCGAAACTTCACTATATCGAGGAGTGTTTACAAACGCCGGAGATTTCACAGATGCAACTCTTCCCAACCGGCGGCTTACAAGGGGTTTATATATCGGTGGAAACCTAGGCTGTCGCCCCCCGCACCCCCCACAGGCGTGGCCCAAGCCTCCGGCGACGGGCCTCGCTCCACTCGTCAGAAGTTGGCCTATACTTTGTAGAATTTAGATCAACATATAACAAAACATATACTCCCTCTGTCCACAACTAAGTTACTTAGATTTGTCTAGATTCGCATGAACAAACATACGAAGGAGTACTTGCAAAATCTTCACTAGTTAGTAATATGTAATGTTTACCTATGTAATAGAGCAAGGGGATATGGAGATGACTCCATTTGAAATTTTCTCTATCTTCGTCCCTGGCTGGAAGTTGAACAAGGCAAGTAACAAACAGTTATTGTGGGATGTGTGTTGTATGTCGTGTGGTGTTCCTATGCTTCTGTGTGTGTGTGGTAGCCATTTACCTTTCGTCGAGGCTGTTTGTTCTCTATGAATATGATGTGTTTCCAAGTTGTATTCTGAAAATTGAAGGCTTTTTCTTGTATTGTTTTATTATACAATAACAGATTAGGTTGTATGAATGAACAAACATATACTCCCTCCGTCCAAAACTAGTGCCTTAGATTTGTGTAGATTCGTATGAACAGACATATGCAGGAGTACTTGCAAAATCTTCACTAGTTAGTAATAAGTAATGTTTATCTATGTAATATAGGGAAGATTGAGATGACCCCATTAGAAATTTTTGGTAGCTTCGTCCCTGACTGGAAGTTGAACAATGCAAGTCATCATCGACAGTTATTGTGGGATGTATGTTGTATGTCGTGTGGTGTCCGTATGCTTATGTGTGTGGTAGCCGTATAACAGACGTCGAGACTTTTCTTCTCTATGAATATGATATGTTTCAAGTGTGTATTTTGAAAAGGTGAAGGATTTTTCTAGTATTGTTTTATTATGAATAAAAGATTAGGTTGTATGAATGAACAAACATCTACTTCCCCCGTCCAGAACTAAGTGACTTAGATATTTGTCTTGATTCGCATGAACAAACATATGCAAGAGTACTTCCAAAATCTTCACTAGTTTGTACTAATAAGTAATGTTTATCTATGTAGTAGACAGGATATAGAGATGATCCCGTTGGAAATTTTCTCTAGCTTCGTCCATGTCTAGAAGTCAAACAAGGCGAGTAATCGTCGACAGTTATTGTGGGATGTGTGTTGTATGCCGTGTGGTGTTCCTATGTTTGTGTGTGTGGTGCTGCCGTCGAGGCTTTCTTCTCTATGTCCAATTGTGTATTCTGAAAATTGAAACTGCTCCTCTGGCCGTCGAGTGATTCTCCAAGCCGGTCATCGGTCAAGTTGGCATTGGTACGCGCCTACGTAAGTACGTGTACGTGCTTAACGCTGGATGGTTTAGGGCTCACGAGACGAGAGGCACGGCACTCTGTAAAGCGAGACTTCCCGTGGTGTCACTAGTGCAGAACGGCCCATGCGTCCCGGTTGGTAAGAGCCATTAGTCCCGGTTGCCCAACCGGGACGGGGCAATCGGGACTAAAGCTCTAACCATTAGTTCCGGTTGCCCCACCAAATGATACTGCAGCGAGCAGCAAAGCGAGGTGGAGATAGTCCCGGTTCGTAACCGGGACTAATAACCTGCCGCCGCAGAGATTTAGCTCCATGCCGGCAGAGAATTCATTTTGCACATTTGGTTGCGCAGCATTTTCGCCGCTTACTTTTTGTGCCGCGAGAATTCATTTAGGTTGTTTTATTGTTTATTTAGTGTTTTGCACTTATCAATGAAGGAACCTTATATTACACAAGATCATCATGACAATATTACATTCAATAGACGGATCGAGTTCATGCACTACATACAAAAGTATTCCCTTGTCTATACACGGACCGAGTTGCTATTTTACAATCCCTATTGTCTATATACAGCAGAATAGTACTCCCCTTTCGGTCTAGGACTTGCATCCAAGAATCCCGCCAATTCCTCCTGAATTGCTCGTACGCGATCCTTTGGCAGAAGACCGTCCCGTAGACGTTCGATCTGATTTAAAAAAGGAGTCAGTCTATATGAATGAAACTAAACACAATTTGTTTGAAAATAAAACTATAGAAATTGTTTACATACGTGGAGTTGCTCTAAATTTCTGCCCTTCTCATCGCACGCCTGCCGGATGAACTCGCAAACATAGTATCCACAGAGATTGTTACCTGGTCCCTGTGTCAGGCACTTCACAAGAACATAGTTTAATCAAAATAATAATCAAGCATGATAATAACTGTATCAAAACTAGAATCAAAGAGATGCGCGGATATAGCTAGTGGTGCTTACATCTAGTGGTTGAAATGTAAGCTCCTCTTTCCAAACACCCCTAGCCTTCTTGGTGAACCGTTTCCAAGCGCTGCCCGGCTAAGAAAAGCGAATAAAAGAAGTTATTAAGTACTTGATATCATAAAATTCACGAACGTTGCCGATATAGTGTAGTAATGATTAGAATTACCGCTGGAGAAGTATCTGCATGTCCTTCCACGTCTCAAGGGGTTTATGTTTCGAGTCCATGACTAGTACACGCCCTTTGTCAAGTTGAATGATTAACAGAATATAGTGGAAGCTGCGAATGCATAACTAATCAATTATATACTTAACATCGAGTAAGCGAAATAGAAAGTGTATACAAGACAATAACACTCACTCGAAGTTGTAAGGAAAAAGTATTTCCCTTTTGGTTTCTTGAAACCTTAACGCGTGTACTATATTATCCTCCGTATCCTGGGGGCTTATTTTGAGATTAGCTTCATGAACCCAATATGGGTCAATGAAGCCAATATCATAGATTTGTCCTCTGCTGCATTCGAGAATCTTCATTCGCATATTACAGTATGATTATATACATGCAATAAACAAAGTGAGATAGCTGGAGACTAAGTTAATTACAATTAGTACTTACGCACAATAGGCGATGAGCGATTTGTCCAAGGCGTCTTGATTGAATAATTGAAATAGCTCAACAAATTCAATGGATATCATGTCATCACTTTCTTTCCCATGATGCTTTTTGTAACCCTCAAGACTATCCAGTTAGCCCGGCACTTGTGGCGTGCATGTACCAGTTATGCAATCTTCGCATTTTTGTTGAAAGATTATTTACCTTCTCGGGTTTGACGAGAGGTTTGTCGTACTGGTATTTGTATGCTACTTCACTCACGGGGAAGAACTCTAACTGGGATAAGTACTGGCAATACTCATACCTTGAGCAGTGGCAGCTTCTCCGTATTGTGCAACTACCTCTGGATCATACTGCTCTTATTTATATTTGCTCGACCCACATTGGTTTGAGAAATCACCTTGAGAGGGCGCAAGTCTGTTTGCTTGTTCTCCGAGCTGGGCAACAGATTTCCGCTTGCATCGATCGCTCTTGAGGCTTTTGTGCATGTGACTTGAGAATAGAACGCTCATAGTCCGATGACAGCTTTGGCTCGGGTTGATGAAGAGTCTTTAGCATTTTCAACACTTTGGCTTTTTCTTCTTTGGTCTTTGGGAACTCGCTCTTTCGGCCGCCTCGACAGCAGCTGTCGTTTCAAGATCAACCCGAGTCTCCTCTTCAAGATACCATAAGCTCTCTTGGGAGGAACCGTTGGTACTTTTGGAAGAGGCTCTTGTTTACGCTTTCGCGATAAACGACGACCTTAGCGGTACGCTTCGCTTTTTATCCCGAGGCGCGGCGATGGCTCCGCGGCGATGGCTGCACCGGAGACGGGTGAGGCGACGGGCGGGTGAGCGGCGAAGACGGCTGCCGCGGCGGCGACCTCGGCGGAGACGGGTGAGACGCGGCGAAGATGGCCTTGGCGTGTGATTTGAAGCGATACAATCCTTGACCATAGAATGGTGGCGTTTTTGCGTCACCCGATAACACATCCCTTCACCAAATAGGTAGTGAAGATCCAAAACCTCAAAGGTGGGCATGATTTCATCCACGACAACAGCGTAGCCCTCTGAACCGGACGATCGTGGTAAGTTGGTGTGGGTCCAATTGGTAAGGCATAGCCGACCGCCACCTTCATTGATATGTTCACAACTTTGACATGTAGATCGCAGTGTGTCATCTCGTGATATCATCCACGGTAGCCAACAGGAGCCATCGTCGGTGCATCATCGGCATCGCCATTGTCATCACCGGGACCTCGGTGGAAGCCACATCGCTTTTCGATTATTCGATAGGCGGTAGCATCGAATGCAGTGTCTTTCGAGATGGGCCGTAGTACTTTTGCTCTTTAAGTGAGTTAATTTCATCTTGTTGTTGCTTTAATCGTTCTTCAATTAAACATTCGCTCTTTCGACTTTTACGCTTCAACCGCCCTGTCCTTACTCCTCGGCTTCTATCAGGATATTTCTTCCTCTCTTCGGGAAACCCAGTCCTCCATGATTGGGAGCCTATTGTGCCTCGTGTTCGTCCATCATGTTCCTTATTTCCAAGGGCGAGTGTGAGCTCATCATTCTCTCTATCGGGAATGAAGTCCCCATCTTTAACAGCCTTTACTGCTTTTCTCATCCTCTCGATTGGCAAGGGGTCTTCTTTATGTCGTATGGTATATATACACCTCCCTTCCGAGTCCAACGTGCCCCATGACCGTAAAACCAATTCCTTGCGTTCTACCCAATCGCATCTGCAGGGTGATATTTTTATCACGCAGTTCGCTCAAGTTTCTCCCACTTAGGAATGCCACAGAGCCACCTTGCCCCATAGTATGGTGATACTTCTTGTTAGCGAGATTCACTTATTCTTCGTACATTTCTTAGCTTTTTGCGATGTCTTGTATTCCACAAACTCAGCCTGAATGGTTTTATCTTCAACGAGTCTTCTTGAAATCCGGAGTCTTCTCTTTCACGACATAGTCAAGGTGCAATCTTTTCTTCCAGTTGGTGAAACACTGGGCCATCTTCTTCAAAGCCCACTCCCTGACCTTAGCCTCCATGGCTCTCCCATGTTGTAAGGCGTCCTCAACTGGATCCTCCGCATTTGGATCAGCTCTATCTTCGGTAGTTTGAAATTAACCATGAGCCTCTTCCACAGTAAATCTTTGGCGTGGTTAGGGACAAATAAACATGTTCCCTCTTCATCCGCATTAGCAGGCCTATTCCAATTTCTAATGGTGATCAGGATTAAGTCCCTAACGATTACTCCGCATTGTGCCACAAATTTGGTTGCGACAACTTCGGGAGGCGGTTTGTCTGCCCGGCGACATCTTCGATCCTGAACCTCTCATGGTCTTCCAACTTTTTGGTTGGGCCTCGTCTGCTCATTTCAGTAGATTCCTTCGATCCGGAGGGCTAAAAGAAGAAAGATCGTCGTTACTATTTCTATATAGATAGCAGATGATTAATTAATGAATTGATTTATATTACATGCACCTCGCCGGAGCGTCTTCTCGGTTACACAAGGCATCGCTTCTCCCTCATGAGGCAACACCTTCAACCTCAAACAAGTTGTCTACTCCGTAAAGAGGATCACCCTCACCGAGTTGTTCGTAAACGTTGATACGTCTAAATTATCTTCCCCACGGATCACACCTTGGATCAACTCTTCCTTTTCTTCGTAACGTGTGGATCCATATTTTTACGCATAGGTGGAAAAACGAATAAGTCAAAGCGGCTAAAGGAGAAAGTTAAGGAGAAACCCTGATATATACATACACAATAATAAAAATGAAGAGAAACCTAAACCTAGCTACAAAAAGGAAACCGTGTAGTAGATAGGTAACTCTAGCTAAAATCAACGGTTATCAATATTCCGAGTTCGAGGAGTGTAACCTAGTTCGAGAAACCTCCGATGCATATGAGAGGAACCCACATGCACCTAAGGGGTATTAATGATTCCTTATCAAACCACAAAGATCGGCAATGTGAATCGTGCAGGGCTACCCACATTGATCGACATGGGGAAGACCAATAATACCAAACTAATTAATAAACCTAATAATACCTAACTAATAATAAACCTAATAATCGAAACACCGAAAAGAAAGGGAAAGTTTTGTCACATCCCAAATTTTAGATTTAGTGTTGCAAAACACTATTTTGAAGCCCTATTTTTGAATCACCAAAATGCACCTACAAATGACTATGCAAGGATTTATAAATCCACTACTTGCAAAATAGTAAAAAGATTGCAATTATGATCCTATGTTGCTCCTCAGATTTTTTAGAAAAATTTGAAGACTAAAATCACTCCATTTGGAGTTATAAATAAAAAGATACAAAAGATTTACTAAAACAGAAAAGAATAAATGAAACAACAAAAAAAATAACTAGACTAATCTACCGAAATTGCCCACCTGCCCCTAGCCTATCTCTCCACAAGACCCTCAGCCTTGCTGCAGCAAAGCAGCCGGCCCGGCAAGCGCAACCGGCGGCCACCGCGGCACACAGCGGGAAATGCGGCCAAGACCACCAGCGTGCGCCAAAGAGACCACCACCAGCGGAGGGGCGAGAGGAAGGCGAGCGAGGCGCCGCACGCGCGGTGAAAAGCGCGGAATCGGCGGCGGCGGGCGGCCGGGCGGAAGAGAGGCAGGCGGCAGTGGCGGCGGCAGCGGCGTCGTCGGCGGCATAAGCGAGGCGAGTGGGGAAGGGAAGAAGAAGAAGAGGCACACGCCCTTATAACTAAAGGGCCTTTAGTCCCTGTGGCTCCAACGGACTAAAGGTGATACGTCCGGTTGGAGCCACCAACCGGGACCTATAGTCCAAATTTTCAAAGCGATTGAAGGCGCTATAGGGGCTCTTCGTCGGTTGGTGGCTCCAACCGGACGATTCTATTTTCAAAAAATTTTCAGTTATTTTCTCTCTTCCGCTTTATTTTTTATTTTGGGGTTTAAATTTGTAATGTTTTTTAAATGATAATTACTTTGGAATTTAGAAAAACTTTAAACATAAAAAGTGTTTGGATTTGAATAACTAATTCGAAACCATTTTCTGTTTTGAAAAATAATTAATGTAACCATTTTCGAGAGCAGGACACCATCAAGGCCGCCAGTCGAGATGCCGATGAGCCCAGGTCCTCGGCATCTCCGAGAAATGGTCATAGAGGCACTCTAATATGTGAAATTAGTTAGCTCCGGCGTATTGATCTAGTTAGTGAAGTTACAAGCTGCAAGATGGTTTTAGAGCAGGACACCACTGCATGCCAGTTTCGAGATCTTGAGCCAGCCCTCCGGCATCTCCGAGAATCGGTCATAGAGGCACTCTAATATGTGAAATTAGTTAGCTCGGCGTATTGATCTAGTTAGTGAAGTTACAAGCTGCAAGATGATTTTCGAGAGCAGACACCATCGCGGCCAGTTTGTGGAGATGCCGGAGCCCTCCTCGGCATCTCCGAGAAACCGGTCATAGAGGCACTCCGGTCCAGCCACAAAATGGGACTAACACTCAAGACATTTATTAATATTAAAAAGCGAGACTACAAAACGGGACTAAAGGCCACAAACCGCGAAGATATCCTTGGTCAAGCCACAAACCGCGAAGACATGAACTAGAGTTACATAATATGAGCATGAACTTCTTGGCATATGTCATTCTTATGACCGCTTCAGACGTAACCATGGAGCATCTTCTTTACTTAACGGAATGCTTGGGTCGGTTTTTCGTGAAGCGGAATTTCATCAAACTTATTATAATCTTCGACATGTCATCTTGCCTCGATTCCCACGATGTTTCTTTTCCCCGAAAGAACTATGTGACGCTTTGGATCATCATATGATGTATTCGTTTGCATATTTTTTCTTTTTTCGATGCGGAGGACATGTCCTTCACATAGAAAACACGAGACACATCATTGGCTAGGACGAATGGTTCATCTCTATAACCAAGATTGTTGAGATCCATTGTTGTCATTCCGCATAACCCGTCTATCTTTACCCTTCCCCATTCAGTTGACCCATTTGCAATGAAACAAAGGGACCTTAAAGAGACTCCATAGTCTAGTTCCCATATCTCCTCTATGTAACCATAATATGTGTCCTTTTGTCCATTCTCGCCTATTGCATCAAAGCGGACACCACTATTTTGGTTGGTGCTCTTTTTATCTTGGGCGATCGTGTAGAATGTATTCCCATTTATTTCGCACCCTTGGAAATTCAATACAGAGAAGATGGTGACGCGCCAACAAGTATAGCCGATCTCCAACAGTGGTGTCATTCAAGAGATGTGTCGCATCCAACCACCGGCACTTCATGTGTTCATCAGAATCCATGATTCAGCTTCCCGGGTTTTGGGCGTACAATATTCTTGTGTTCCTCCATATACGGAGCTGCCAAGGTGGAATTATGTAGAAGCGTAGTGTGCTTTAGTGAAAGAATCCCGTCCCTACATATCGTTGCTTTCTTTCCCAGTGCCTTTTCCACTTAGTCTTCCCTCATGCATGAGTCGAAACACCAATCGGCTTAAGGTCGAATAAAGTCAACACAAAACTCAATGACCTCCTCTGCTCCATATCCCTTGGAGATGCTTCCTTCTCAGTCTACCGGTTATGAACATATTTCTTTAAGACTCCATGAACCTCTCAAAGGGAACATATTGTGCGAAATACGGACCGAGAATGGCAATCTCTTCCACTAGATGAACCAGAGATGCGTCATAATATTGAAGAAGGATGGTGGGAACACCAATTCAAAACTAACAAGACATTGTACCACATCCTTCAGAACCTTGGCAGAATATCCGGATTGATTACCTTCGAGATATTGCATTGAGGAATGCACACAGCTTCACAATGGGTACTCGAACATTTTCGTAGAAGCCCCTCAATGCAATCGGAAGCAACTGCGTCATAATCACGTGTGATCATGAGACTTCAGGTTTTGGAACTTTTCTCCGCCATATTTATTATCCCTTTATATTAGATGAGAAGCCGACGGCACCTTGATCGTAAAGGACTTCAAAAGATTTCCTTCTCGCTTTGGTAAGAGCATAGCCGTACGACTTAAGTGACGCCCTTTATCCGCCTTTGTTATCTCAGATGCATGTTCTTTGGGTCTTTCATAATTTGTTGGTCCTCCGTGCTTCGGTGTATCTTTTGTCTTCCCATACACGCCTAGGAATCCTAGCAGTTCACGCAGAGATTCTTCGTCACGTGCATCACGTCGATTGAAGAGCGGACACGCAGACTTTCCAATATGGCAGCTCCCAAAATATAGATTTCTTCTTCCACATGGGTGCGTGTCACTGTAGCGACGTCGTTGAACTGATTGACCGGGACCCTTTCCAAAGATTACTTCTATGTCCTTGACCATACCAAATACATCATCACCGGTGGGAGTTCGGGCTTCTTCCGTGATCCGCCTCACCTTTGAAATGCTTGCCTTTCTTTCTTACGGATGATTGGTCAAGAAATCGTCGATTCGCTAGGTACACAACCTTCTTGCATTTATGCAAATATGTACCTTGGTCTTATCTAAACAGTGGGTGCATGCCTTATATCCTTTGTTTGTCCATCTCGAAAGGTTACTAAGCGAGCCAATCATTGATGGTTCTGAATAACAACCCTCGTAGATTAAATGGCTCTGTTTGTTCTCATCCCATGCACGTACACTGGTTTGCCCCACAACCGTAAGAGTTCTTCAACTAATGGCCTAAGGTACACATCAATGTCGTTGCCGGTTGCTTGGGCCTTGGATGAGCACTTGGCATCATAATGAACTTACGCTTCATGCACAACCAAGGAGGTTGTAGATACATAGAGTCACGGGCAGTCTGTGGATCGCAGCTCTGCTCCCAAAAGGATTCATGCCATCCGTACTTAGACCAAACCATAAGTTCCTTGCGTCACCGCAAAGTCCGGGAAGTCTCTCTCGATTTTTCTCCACTGTGACCCATCGCCAGGTGTCTCAACTCCCCGTCTTTCTTACGGTCTTCTTTGTGCCATCGCAACAACTGGCATGCTCTTTGTTTCGAACATGCGTTTCAACCTTGGTATTATAGGAGCATACCACATAACCTTAGCAGAACCCTCTTAGGGCTCTCCTCAACATCACCGGGTCATCTCGTCGATCTTATACCGCAACGTTGCATACCGGGCATTTATCTAAATTCTCATACTCCTTACATGGTAGAGGATGCACGATTAATGCATGCATGTATCTTTTGCACATCTAATCCCAGAGGATGAGAGTCTTCTTTGCTTCGTAGGTACTATCGGGAAGTTCGTTATGTTTTGGAAACTTGGCTTCATTATTTTCAAGATCTTTTCAAATGAGGAGTCGGTTAGACCACACTCGCCTTCCATCGCAACAATTCCGAGGTCGCATCGAGCTTTTGTCGCCATCTTCACAATTTGGGTACAACAATTTCTTGTGATCTTCTAACATGCCCTCTAACTTCAACTTCTCTCATTTCTGTTTACGCTCGCTTTGCATCGAAATGACCCTACCAAGTTCATCACCGCTCATCCGATGCCCGTTCTTCACCTTTTTCCTCTCCATTGTCTTCCATTGCGGTATCACCAGATTCAGAAACATATGATGATAGTTGTTATCATCATCTTCTTCTTCACCATCTTCCATCATAACCCCTCTTTCCCCGTGCTTGGTCCAAAGAATTATAGTTGGGCATGAAACCTTTCATAATCAGTGGCCGCGAATGATTTTCGAGGAAGAGTACTCCTTGTTGTTCCGACATTGAACACATGGACAACGATAAATCCATTCTCTTTGTTTGCCGTAGCCACATCGATAAATTTATCCACGCTTTTGATATACCCGGCTACCCGGCCACCGTACATCCATTCCCAATCGCTCATCCGCATCATATAAGTAAGTTTATCAAAAACAGACATCGTAAATAGTGAAATAACCAATTCACACCGACACATGAATTGTATCAATGACCTAGAAAAGATAGGATTGCTAATCTCGATCGAGGGAAATAAAGAGGAGAAAGCTCAAGTCGCCCTGACACCTTCTATATTTTTGTTCTATGAGAAATTCAACGGATTTTTCACTCAAACATTTCAACAAACACCTTCAATGCATGCATGAGAAAAAACTAGCACACACCTCACACCTTACACCATTCAAAAACAGAGGAGGCAGGGGTCAGGCGTTGCATTTATAGAGGGGCCTTTAGTCGGTTGAGCCAAAGAACCGACTAGGTGCGTACACGCCACGTGTGGCCAAACCTTTAGTCCGGTTGGTGGCTCCAACCGGACGATGCCTTACCAACCGGGACCCATGCCCCTGGCCCGCTCCAACCGGGACGCGTGCCAGCATTAGTCCCGGTTGGTGGCGCAACCGGGACTAGTGCTCTGAGGGGGCGTGGACGGATGGCCTGTTTTCTACTAGTGTGTGCAGTGGAACCGTGTGGGGGCAGTTGTGCATATATATGCAGGATGCCTGCCATAATCTGGAGAGTGCTCTTGATAGTACTATATAAGTAGGTAGCAAGGGCCAGGATCTTGCTCTTCATCCATCAAGCAATGGCGCAAATGACCATCACGGTGGTAGCTATAGGGGCGGCGGCACTACTGATTTTGTTGTTGTCCGCTGGAGCAGCAGCAGCAGTAGGTGATCCGACAGGCCCAGCGCTGGTACCGATCGGGATGCCCATCTGTGTCACATCGTGTGGCGGCGTCGACGTGCCATACCCGTTCGGCATTGGCACGGACACCAGATGTTATCTGCCGGGGTTCAACCTCACCTGCGACACCACCACAGGTTCACAACCACGGCTGCTGCTCGACGTCAACGGCACTCTCCAATTCCTCTCGATCCACGAGGTCTCGTACCCGAGACTGAAGGTCCAACACAACGGTGACGTGAAAATCAATGTCGACGCCGATGGCAACGGCAACGGCACGTTCAGCCGAGGCCTTAAGCGCGACGGGCCATACAGGCTGATGGGCTTTGAGCAGAACGAGCTCATCTTGACGGGGTGCAACGTCCAGGCGACAGTGAAGAGCGGCAACATCACCGTGGCAGCAGGCGACGATGGAACTCGCAGCGTCACCGATCCATGCTTCGGCGGTAGCAAAGGCTGCTGCCGAGAGAATATCTTGACGCCAGGCTACCAGGACGACGACTACGACGTGGAGCTCATATCGTTGCGTGGTCGGAATCGTAGCACGGACCTCCCCGTGCGCGTGTTTGTGGCGGAACAGGGGTGGTTCGATAACAGCTCTGTCTATACCGATCTGCTACGCACAGGCGGCCGTCCACCTTCCAAGGAAACAATGGCAGTTCCCGTTTGGCTGAGCTGGGATATTGTTGGCCATCCCAGCAGTAGCGTCTGCAAAAGCAACCACAGCGAACGTAGAAACGGTACAAGAAGAGGAGGCTATACGTGCAGCTGTAGTGAAGGTTACCGCGGCAATCCCTACCTCGCCAACGGGTGCAAAGGTATATGTATGCATGCCCTATAGCTCCACAAGACAGTACACAACCTAATTTAAGAAATGTCATAAAAGATATCTGATCGATCAAGGCAATTAATACTTGCATATATATATTTATATGTAGATATCAACGAATGCGAGATCTGGTCACAGGAAGAAAATGAGTGCTACGGCGAATGCATCAACACGGAAGGATCCTTCATGTGCCGGTGCCAACCAGGAACCACTGGCAACTACTCCCTCCGTTTCAAAATATAAGATGTTTTAGGTTTGTGAAGAAAATGAATCTAAACTTCTTTTAGTGTATAGATTCACCCCAAAGTTGAGTGAACTTATATACTAAAACAAGTCTAGATACATTTGCTTCACAAAGCTAAAACATCTTATATTTCGAAACGGAAGGAGTACTTCATACCCGGAGGGTGCCACAACAACACTATTCTCGCTGACACGGGTACAAACTAAGCAACTTTTGGTTTCGTATATGAGTATGTTTTACATTCTATCTCCATTGATGGATGGACGTGCACCGGACTCTAGGGTCCAGGGAAGCATTTCCCCCGCTATGCTTAACAAGCAAAAAAGATTTTTCTTCTTAGACCATGTACTCTGCAATGCTATATGTATGCTTCGCCGTATAGAACTCCCGTTCATCCACCGGCCTATGGAGTCCCTTCATTGGTTGGTAAGATTCTGAATCGTTTTCTTGTCTCCTATAATCCCACTAAAATACGCTTAAATGATCATGAATATCATAAAGGACCCCAAGCGCTCCATATATGGACACAACATATAGTACGCAGTACTTATTTACTAATCATTTTTGGAGGCTTTTCATGAGAAAAAGAGGCATGTGCTTCATAGGTTCACCAGTATGACACCTGATGTCATAAATAGTAAATTACGTAGCATATGACTAAAACCTCATGCATCTTCATGCCATATGATAGATAATTGACATCTAGCTACCAACGTGGCTTTTCTACACAATAACATAAACATGGAAATTGTTGGATTTTGGCATTTATTGGTTTGGCAGTCATAAAAATAACCAAATTTCAAGGGAAGAATAACATGGAACTAAATAAATATGTTTTTAGTGTCATATTTAACTATTGTACGGTTAATCATTTTTATTTTTTTATCAACTTGCATATGATCACATCTAAACCCAATTTCACATATATGTGTTTCTATAGGGTGTTCACATTTTTTTACATGTAGATATGATTGATTTATTTAACATATAGGGGGTTCATATCGACTCAAGTTCAAAAAAGATTCAAACCAACATATAGACGACCGGTTATGACCAACAATTTTTGTACGCCCAGGCGAAGTCAGAAATCTTGACTATTGATATCTTTAGAAATTGGATTTAGTAGTTGAAAATCAATCAGATACAAAATTTGTCCCCGGATGCAAAGTAGAGACTGTGAAGATGTCCACAATGACAACCTTCTACATAACCTGCCGCAGAGAGAGCAATAGAAATAATTGGGAGCAAGTATGTGTTGCTAGTTCACATGCATGGAATTACCCTATCAATTAATTTTGTTATACGAGGACGAACCATTGCTTTGGTGGTAACTAGAATGGTTGTAATTTTTTAAAGAGGGGCAAAACATTTGTCCCAATATACTAATGGACAGCTCTCCCAGCATAAATTCTCTCAAAAGCTTATCACCAGCGATCACCCAAATTTTTGTCAGTTTCTTGATTTTGTCCAATATCACTGAAGGCAAAACAGGTCGTTCGACATCTCCTACGTTGTGAGAAAAGTGAGGGAGGCCATGGGTTTGCGGTGTGGGATGGAACGCCAGTCATGTCTAGCCACCAAGCATAAATGGATTTTATTGGCCAACGGTCGAAGACCCCAAATCCTAATAGTGAAACAACAATGTTTGAAAATATACTCCATCGATTTGGTGGCTCTTTTGAATTGTAGACAATGGCCACAATTTGGCCATCCTCATTTTTCAAGTCAGTCAGCCATGCATAGACTATTTTATAGTGCAAGCCACACCAAGAAAATGATTTTTGGAGGTGCCCGGGTTAAGATTGCACAAGAAATTGCACTTTATATGCCAAGGCTGCCGAGTACTAGCCACTTGGAGTTAAAGCCCACAAGATGCCATCCTCCATCCCTTCATCAAGATGAATGCTTTAAAGTTGAACTCAAAGACATATGAATTGCTCCAAGTGAGTCAATGAGAAGTCGTTCATCATCTTGATTTGTCCAACCCAACCGTTTGCATGCAATGCGCTCTTGATACCCCATTTTTTTCCGCGAAGAGATCTTGTAAATGAGGGGACAATATCTTTTGGCTTAGAACCATCCAACCAAGCAGTGTCCCCAAAATGTGTCTTCTTCGCATTGCCAACAGTAATTTTTGTGGCGGCATAGAAAAGATTCATATACTCCCCATGCAAGGCTTCCACATGCCAACCCAAATCCTTGAGGTGTATTTCCATTCAAGCCACGACCATCTTACCCATAGAGCTCTAGCAAATTTTCCGATGCAAAGAACACCAAGTCCCCCAAGCAACTCTGGGCGACACACCGTCTCCCAATTTACTTTACAATGAGCACCCATAACCTTGTCGGTGGAGGACCAAAGGATGGCTCTTTCCACATTCTTCATGTCATTATTAACCCTCGGATGGACGATGAGCAGACTCAAGTGGTAAATTGCTTGCGAGGCGAGCATTGATTTTACAAGAGAGGTACGCCTCACCATGTTGATGAACTTTCCATTCCAAGTGGGGATTTGGGCAGCCGTTTGTCCACAAGGTGTTGGAATTCAACCTATCGCAGCTGCCAAATCGATAGCAGATAGCACAAGCCCAAGATATCTCATCAGGAAGAAGGTACGCTTCGCCAGAAGGCCCTCAAGGATGCTCTCTACGTTTATTTGGCCGCAACGAATTCGAACAACAAAACTCTTAAAGTTTTTGCAAATTAAGGTGTGTTACCTCAACAAAACCACTAAGGGCTCCTTTGATTCATGGGATAGGAAAAGTGTAGGAATAGGAAACTCGTAGGATTGAGAAGTCATGACTAGTTGAATCCTATCGGTAGAACAATTGTCTTTGATTGTGGTAAAGGAATTTTCATGAGCTCCAACCTCATGCTTTTTTCCTATGGATTTTACACTACAAGATTCCTATGGTATTATTTTTTATAGGATATGATCCTTTGAATCAAACAACCTTTGTAGGAAAATTTCCATAGGATTCTATTCCTACAAAAATCCTTTCACAATTCTATGAATCAAAGGAGGCCTAAGGATGTAAGCAAGCCGTTGGTTGTCTTGCCGGAATTGATCCACAAAAACCGCGGCGGTGTATAGGGATGTTCTCAAAATGGTGCCCCAACCACAGATCTTATGAAGCAACACGTGAGTGGTAGAAGGGTCAAGAATTTGTTGGAGAGAGTCGATGCCGATGTCAAAAAGGAGCGGATCGAGAGACCTGAGCACCTTGGCATAGTCTGCGGCCATAAATAATTGGTGGGCCAGCCACCCCATTGAAAATGAATGTAGATGTTGATGATGAAAAGATGGCGGCTATCCAATCATGTGATCTACTAGGGAACCTTCGCCGTCAGAGCAGATCGAAGATGTAGTCTCCTTTTATGGAGTCAAGAGCGTTCTGGATGTCAAGTTTAAACAAGAGGCTCGGAGTCTTGGTCTTATGCAATTTTCTTTCCAAATTTTTGACACAGAGAAAGTTGTTGTGAATGTTGTTTTTTGACGAATGCAATTTGATCATGGGAGACAATATCATTCATGAGTGGTCTAGAGGCGGAAAATGGGCATCTAAGCAACAATATTGGCTCTGGAGTAGGTTAGGCTAATGGTTGTACCCCATCTCTCACCATGTTCGACGTTTTCGGATGTTTTTGAAACATTCTTTCAGTCAGAGGCAGTGTTCCGTAGTACTGAGACCTTACGAGTATCAGTGTGTGTGTGGTACTGTGGTTGTGTGTGATGTTTCTAATAAGGATGTTGTCGCTCGGTCTTGTCTTTCTATAGAAAAATGATGTAGCCCACTTTTTTTTTCTCAACAACCGTGTTTGCAACTGCAGGTAGCTGCACGGGGTGGTGCGGGGATGTGGAGGTGCCCTACCCTTTCGGTATTGGCCCGCCCAGGTGCTACTGGCCTGGATTAGGCCTCGTTTGCGACACGACCAATAAGCCCCCACAGCTTCTCCTCGGCAGTGGCCGGTTCCGGGTTGTCAATATCTCCCTCATCAACACCACGGTGCACATCATCTGGAAGACTGATCTCATGCCCAACACTTATTTGACTGCCGATGGGATCCCTCAAATACTAGGCCGTTTCCCTTCTTTTTTCGAACGAGAGGCGCCCTACTCGCTGTCCACCGTCAACGAGCTCATTCTGACCGGATGCAACGCGCAGGCGACCCTGCTGGGGCACGGTAACCCACCCATCATTAGCGGCTGTGCCTCCTTCTGCTCCAACAACGACACCGCCACCACCAGCAGCCGCTCTGGGGTTGTGGGATGGCCAACAAACGGCATTCATGGTGGAAGCGGCGGCGGTGGAAAGTACTGCTACGGCATGGGATGCTGTCAGGCACGTATCTCTGATTCCGTGGACGGAATGCCCAAGGAATTGCACTTCCAATGGTTCGATGCCAGCAAACACTACAATATATTCATGCCGTTGCCTGGGAACGTGTTCATCGCGGAGGAGGGATGGTTCGACCGGCCGGATGTCGCCGGCAAACTGATGATGAACGGGATGACGCAAGAAAACCTGGAGGTTCCTCTTGTTCTCCGGTGGGAGGTGCTGCTCCTGCATAATGGTTCATCATCAGCCAACGTGAGCTCCAGGCATCTGGACTGCGAACGGGATGTGGAAGCACGCCAACTATGCAAGAGCAAGCACAGCCACTGCGAACCTGGGAACAGAGGCTATTCGTGTCAGTGCAACCACGGCTACAACGGCAACCCCTACATCCTCGAAGGATGCAAAGGTTCAGTCCATTCTGATGTATATATATGGTTCATATCGATCGGTTCTCCCGTCTATAGTAGACTAATTGTTCATTTGTTTTCTCTAGGTGACGGCAAAAAACCATTCAAAGGTGAGCAACCAATGCTGCAACTTTAGTTTACCTACACTGATGCAGCACATTCTCGTATTTCTGCTTATTACTACCATGTGTGTTGCATACACCACCCTCTCATAAAAAAGATACTAGCTTTGACTTTAATTGAAAAACTATTCATATTGATCAATCGATCTTACCATTAGATTTATCACATAATAATTACAAAATTTATATTCATAGACGTATGCATTATACACTTAAATTTATCACAAAACAACTACCTTTGTTGGTACTCACAATGACATTCTACAATAGTGCAGAATAAAACTTTAACTGCTAACATATTCAAAATATTCACAATTGTAAGGTGGAAACAGAACCATTACTTTTTTCATAAAAAATATTTTCATAATATATGGAGTAATTTATAACTTTCTATTAACATGTACTTACAAAATGTGTCAAAGATACCTATTGGAGACCAATAAGTGTCCAAAACATCATCAGTTTATAAACGTTATCAAGTTATCAAAGTTCTGCTTTGGATATCAAAATGGCTTTCAAAACACAACCAAATTTCATTCAAAGTTTCTGTCTAAGCATATTCATAATACCTAAAAAAATACACTACGAAATTACTTCTAATGATAAATTGGAGAAAATGTGCATTGCATACTTTGAGCATATTTGTACCCATATTGTAGAAAATGAACGACAATGTGTATTTTTTCAGGTAGAAGCATCATTACTGGAGTTGTTAGTGGGGCAGGCCTCATACTTTTGGTACTCATTGCATACTTTGTTTCCTACAAAGTTAAGCATCAGAGGGCACAAATGTTGAAACGGAAGTATTTTGAGCAAAACCGTGGACAGTTGCTGCAACAATTGGTATCTCAAAGAGCTGATATTGCAGAGAAAATGATCATAACCTTGGAAGAGCTAGAGAAGGCAACAAATAATTTTGATAAAGCTCGTGAACTTGGTGGTGGTGGACATGGTACTGTCTATAAAGGGATTTTGTCAGACCTCCATGTTGTAGCCATTAAGAAACCAAAGATGGTGGTTCAACGGGAGATTGATGAGTTTATCAATGAGGTTGCTATCCTATCACAAATCAACCACAGGAATGTAGTAAAATTATATGGTTGCTGCCTTGAAACAGAAGTCCCAATGTTGGTATATGAGTTCATATCCAATGGAACCCTTTATGATCATCTTCATGTCGAAGGGCCGATCTCATTATCATGGGGTGACAGGCTACGGATAGCAATTGAAACGGCAAAATCTCTAGCATACCTTCACTCAACAACTTCAACTCCTATCATCCATAGAGATATCAAGCCTGCAAACATACTTTTAGATGATACTCTAACAGCAAAGGTAGCAGACTTTGGAGCTTCAAGATATGTTCCGTTGGAAAAATCGGGGTTAACAACAATGGTGCAAGGTACACTAGGATATCTGGACCCAGTGTACTTTTACACATGGCGCCTTACCGAGAAAAGTGATGTTTATAGCTTTGGCGTTATGCTTATAGAAATGATGACTAGAAAGAAGCCATTTCCCTATATGGCTTCTGAAGGCAGTGGTCTTGTGGCACATTTTGCTACCTTATTTGCAGAAGGCAGTCTAATGCACATATTAGATCCACAAGTTATGAGCGAGGGTAGCGACAAAATTGAAGAGATCGCTGGAATTGCAGTAGCATGTGTAAAATTAAGAGGGGAGGACCGGCCAACTATGAGACAAGTGGAGTTGAGACTAGAAGCGGCTCAGTCGCCCAAGGCATTTGAGGAAAATGCTGATGTTGCGGAAAATTCTCCATTAGAATGCAGAGAAGAATCGACTAGCAGGCAGTACAGCATGGAAGAAGAATACATTGTGTCTGCACGATATCCACAGTAATTCTGCTTATACATGATTTGAGAAGAAATAATAAACTTTCAGAGATTTATGCACCCAGTTACCTTAGTGGAAAGTTTCTTCTGATACTTCTCATTAAGGCTTGCGTAGTTTTTAGCCTTTTATTAATATTCGTATCCAGTGTAAACTCACAATAAGCTTTGTATACTCATCATTATCGATTTTCCTGTCTCTAAAGCAAAATGTGTCTCTTGCCTTGTTATGATGGCGATTGATTTTACCCTAGCTAAAAAATATTTTGAAAGTTTCCTTGTTGTACAAAACTATACTAGATCTACTTCAAAAGTATGCAAGTCGATGATCAATGGCTTCACAGCCGCCAAATTGTCTGTTCTCTTCCAAGAGCTCCTCTTGTGTTTCAGCCAAGGACAGAGCTGCATCTACTGTTTTTTGTATTGTGCAGCTTAATTGCTTTCTGGATCTCTCTTCTCAGTCCATTCACAAATTTGGTCACAAAGTATGCCTCATGATAATGTTTGTCGTGGACTAACACCTTGTGCCTCAATGCTTCGAATTTCTGGTAGTACTTCTCCACCGTATGGGTCTTTGCATTTCTCAAGAGCTGCCAAGTACTTGTGGTGCTGATTACGGCCAAACTTGAGATGAACAGCCACACACAATTCCTCCCAACTATCCACATCGTGCTCAGTTTCGAATGTCTGCAGCCACAATGCCGCATTCCCCACAAAATGCATCGTGGCGAATCTGGCCCATGTCTCGTGTTCAACTAAGTAAAGTGCAAAATATTTTTCACACACCGACTTCCACCACTTTGGATTCTCACCATCGAAACCAGGGAAATCCGTCTTGGGTGACCGTGAGCGAAAGTTGCCAGCACATGATCCCGGATATGTACTGTCATCATAGCCCCCTGATCTCTCTCCCAATTCAAAATGCACTAGTGTGTTGGGAAATTCCTTCCTGCTGCTGATTAACAGGCACCACAATCTTCAGTGATCGAGCGGTTCGCATGTTGTCGGTGTTTGCTGCCGCCGGTGTACGAGCCTCTGCCGCCGGTACCCTACCAGTCTCCAGTGTTGTCAATCTCTGTCCCAAAGTCTCCAGCGTGCTCTGGATCCCTTTGATGGTGTTGTCAACTTGCGGCACCCAATTCGCCAGGCCACGCAAGATATCATTGATGGATTGCAGTGTGGAGGTTGTCTCCGCACACTATTTCTGGAGCTCCTTCCCTTGACTCTTCAGCATCGTCAAATCCGCATGTGCCTTCTCCATCTGTAACTCGTCTGATTGCTCCCACACCGCCGCACCGGGAGCCAAGGTCAACCGCCACCGATAGTACTCGCCACCGCTGATGCACGGATTGAATTTTACGGGATCGCCCAACCACAACGCAACCGCCTCGAATCGCTGCCGAGGAGTAGATCGCGAGATCCCACCCTCCTGCTCTCGACTCCCTTTTTTGTGGATTTTTTTCGGTGGAAATTTGTCACCGCAGATCCGGAGATCTTATGGTTCTGATACCAAGTGTGAGGTTTTCACTACTCTTGATCGATACAAGGGTCTGGATATAGAGTTTTCCACAGCGTCACGCTGGGAGGTTCCGCATTCGACGATCTACCTCGAGGATGGACAAAGGGAAATCTCAATCAGAGAATGATTTCTTATCTTAAGTCGATGCCCGACTTACTGGACGCAGCCAGACTAAGTAGAACCAGCGTTAGCTTTGTGGCCTTCCTCCTAGGCCGCTAGATGGGCTTGTCGGATCCTCTGCCTCTGGAGCAGAGGCGCATGATGACAACTGACAACCGAGAGCACAAGCACAAAACGAGTGAAGAGTGATACATGAGACGAGATAGAGCATTAGGTGAGACGAATAATGTCCCCCTCCCTCCCTCCCTCTCTATGGTACGGTGATCCTAAAATGCAACTTCTTTAATTATTAATATTTACATAGACCCGCAAAATCCCAGTTTTATGAAAGTGTTTGCACACGAACACGGCACCCTGTATTGGCATCAAGCGTGATTTGCAGGACAACATCGCCAAGGGAGTATCGGCAGCAGCGCGATACACACAAAGCAACTGGCGAGATTTTTTGGGAAAATGAAACCCCATGTACACGGGCTGGGACGCCCGGGCAGTTTGCCGTTCTGTACGCCGCTGTGTTCCTCCTCGCCATCGGCACCAACGGGACGCGTGGCGACGATGGGCGTGTACCAGCTCAGCAGCTCGCACGACCAGACACCTTTTTGATTGGTGATACGTACATCCAAGACGGCGTGTCATGGGCCCTAGGGTTCGGCATCTCCTCGCCACCATGGCGTTCAGCTTCGTCATGCTTCTCACGGGCATGAGGTACTACCGGACGTCTACGCCAAAGGGAAGTCCGTACTCGGAGCTAGCCCGCGTGGTTGTTACCGCCATGCGCAAGGTCCGCGCCAATGTAGGCAGCGTGCGGTACCACGTCGAACACAATGCCACCATCACTGACTCGGCAAGCGAGGTCATTGCTCCGAGCAAAACACTAAGATTTCTTAATTGTGCCACCATGATCACTGCAAGTGACATCTCCATGGAGCATCTGGTGGTCACCGTACTCCGTACTAGCGCATGGCGGCTGTGCAAGGTGCAGCAAGTCAACGACCTGAAGTCACTGCTCGGCGTCCTCCCGGTGTGGTCAGCCAGCATAATGCTAAGCGTGTCGATTGGCGTGATCATCGCATGATCATCCTGCAGGCTCTAGCCATGGACCGCTCCATCGGCCACCGTTTCAAGATCCCGGTGGGGTCCATCACCGTCTGCTCACCCGTAGCTTTCATCGCGGTCAACCATGTCCTGGACTGTGCTATCATCCCGCTCTAGCGTCACATCACCAGCATGCCCCCGTCCGCGCTACAGCAAGTGGGGCTCGACCATGTAATGAACATCGCGGACATGGTGGACATGGCGCTAGTGGAGCGCCGGAGGCTGGGCATCATGCACAAGCTCCATGGCGCCAACGAGACGGCTGGGTGGGTCACCCTCTATGTCCGTCTTGTGGCTAGTCTTCCTCTTGCTGTCGTGGGCATCGGGGAGGCCCTCCACTTCCAATGAAACATGGCTTTCTAGTATGTGGAGGTTCCTAATGTTAGAGTATATAGTCTCTCTTTGTATTTGCTCATTGTATAAGAGCCTTTTGGCATATTTACCTATTCCACACCTCTACATGTACTGGCCTTTGGCCTCCTGTGAATACTAAGTTGCCCAGTTCACAACACGGTATCAGAGCCCAGGTTAGGGTTCATCTTCCGCCGCCGCCGTTAGCAACTTCCAGCCGCTGGCTCCGTTCTAGCTGTTTCCCTGCGATTTGGTCACGGCCCTAAACCCTAAACGGTTCCACGGCATGACTCACCGCATTACCACTGTTCGGCTGTTCTACCGATTCGCCGGCTTCCTATGCTCGCACGAGCTCACGTCTGCTCGCCGTTCCTCATTCTGCATCGCGTGGTTCCCTGCTAGCGTATGTACCTGCTGCTCGCGTTGGTGGTTCCCTGCTAGCATAGGTGTTGCTCGTGTTGAGATCCATCTGTTCTGATCCATCTTGGGCTGGCCCAATCGGTTCCTGAGTAAAAAAAGAGAGAGTTTGTTGGTGCTGGTGGAATTGCTACTTCGTCTTCATCTGCGGGCTATGTTGTTGTTTCCCGATGTCCAGTGATCTTCGATGGCACCAACTATGCCAAGTTTGTCAACTTTATGCGCATTCACATACGTGGCCTCCATCTGTGGGGCATTCTCTGTGGCAAGGTCATCTTCTTGAGACAGCGTGTGCGCTGATGATCGCCGCCTCTCTCCCGCCCCATTTCTGAGGGAAGCTGTCTCCACCTCCACATGTCTCATCAACATTCAGCCATCCGCTGCCTTACAGGGTGGTATTCCTTAGGAACGTCTTTCTGACTGTTCTCCTGATTATTCGATGTTTCGGTTGTTTGGATGTGTTTGCTATGTTCTTCTTGCTCCTCCGAACGCACCAAACTCACTGCTCAATCCGTTGAGTGTGTTTTTCTCGGAAAAAGTGATGATCATAAGAGTTATCGGTGTTGGGATCCTATTGCTCGTTGGATGCGCATTTCTCAGGATGTGACCTTCGATGAGTCTCGTCCTTTTTATCCACGACCATCTTCCTCGAGTTTCTCTGTGGAGGACATCTCTTTTCTCGCCTTCCTTGATACACCTCCCTCTGTACCTCGAGTTCCTACTCCTCCGAGTCCCATTGCTTTGGATTCTACGCCTTCTTCCCCCTCCCGCGGTTTCTTCTCCCCCTTTGTCAGCTTCTCCCTCGCCGCCTGATTCTCCACCTTCCTCCCTGATATCCACCATGTCTTCACCTTCTCCGGTGTTTCCGCCTCATCCATCTTTTCCTTTCTACTATTCTCGCCGTCCACGAGTTCTAGATGATTCTACTGCTGGGCCATCAACCTCTAATGTGTCGTCTTCCTCCTCTTAGCCGACTTATGATCTTCGTGCTCGGCCTCGTCCCCCACCCGATTGATATTCTCCTGACTGCTTTGGTCTCTCTATTGTCCTTGAGCCGACCTCTTATCGAGATGTCGTTGCCCACCCCGAGTGGCAACTTGCCATGGCCGGGGAGATTGCTACGCTTGAGCGCACTGGCACGTGGGATTCGATTTCTTCCCCTCCCCACGTTCGTCCCATCACGTGCAAGTGGGCCTGAGACTCGTCCTGATGGTTCTCTTGAGCGCTATAAAGCGCGTCTTGTGGCTCGTGGCTTTCAGCAGGAGCAGGGCCGCGACTATGATGAGGCTTTCGCCCATGTGGCTCACATGACCACTGCTCGCACTCTTCTCGTTGTGGCCTCTGTTCGGCATTGGTTTGTGTCTCAGCTTGATGTGCAGAATGCTTTCCTCAATGGTGAGCTGCGTGAGGAGGTCTATATGCAGCCACCTCCTAGGTACTCTGTCCCTGACGGCATGGTTTGCCGTCTTCGGCGCTCTCTCTATGGCCTTAAGCAAGCCCCTCGCGCCTGGTTTGAGTGTTTCGCCTCCGTGGTCACTACGGGTTTCTCACCCAGCGCCCATGACCATGCTTTGTTTGTCCACACTTCTTCTCGTGGTCGGACTCTTCTTCTATATGTTGATGACATGATCATTACTGGCGACGAATCTAAGTACATTGCCTTTGTCAAGGCTGGTCTCCGTGAGCAGTTCCTTATGTCTGATCTTGGTCCTCTTTGCTACTTTCTTGGGATCGAGGTTTCCTCTACCTCCGATGGTTTCTATATCTCCCAGGAAAGTATATTCAGGATCTGCTTGCTCGTGCTGCTCTTAGTGATGAGCGCACTGTTGAGACTCCTATGGAGCTCAATGTTCACCTTCGTGCCTCTGATGGTGATCCCTTGACTAACCCGGCGCGCTATGCCATCTGGTTGGGAGCCTTGTCTACATTGTCGTCACTCATCCAGATATCTCCTACCCTATCCATATTCTGAGTTAGTTCAACTCTGCTCCCACTTCGGTCCATTACAGTCACCTTCTTCGTGTTCTATAATATCTTCGTGGAACGATCTCTCACCGTCTTTCTTCCCTCGCTCTAGCTCCCTTCAGCTCCAGGCCTATTCGGATGCTACGTGGGCGAGTGATCCATCGGATCGTCGTTCACTCATTGCTTGGAAGACGAAGAAAGAGACTGCGGTTTCCCGCTCGAGTGTAGAGGCTGAGTTGCGAGCTATGGCTCATTTGACTGCGGAGGTGACGTGGTTATGTTGGTTACTGGAGGATTTTGGTGTTTCTGTCTCTACACCGACTTCTCTCCTGTCAGACAGTATAGGTGCTATCAGCATTGCGTGTGACCCGGTGAAGCAGCTCACCAAGCACATCAATGTGGATGCCTCTTTTTTGTGCACCGCTGTGGAGGATCAGGTTCTCGTTCTTGAGTATGTGCCTTCCGATTTAAAGTTGGCAGATTTCTTCACAAAGGCTCGGACTAGAGCACAACATGGTTTTCTCCTCTCCAAACTCATTGTTGTTGACCCACCATGAGTTTAAGGGGGGTGTTAGAGTATATAGTCTCTTTTTGTATTTTCCCATTGTATAAGGGTCTTTTGACATATTTGCTTATTCCACACATGTACATGTACTGGCCTTGGCCTTTGCCTCCTGTGAATACTAAGTTGCTCAGTTCACAACACCCAAATCTTTGAGGATACTGGCGACAAACATGGCACCACGGCACACTGCCATGGGATTTTACCTCGGCACGTTGATCATCGACGTCATTAGGCGAGTCAAGCTATGGCTGCCGGGGAACATAAACCAGGGGAGGCTGCACAACCTCTACTGGACCGTTGCTGCGGTGGTGACTATAACCTTCGGTCATTTCCTACTTTGTGCCAGCCGATACAGGTATCAGAACCGGCCAATCGACCAGATACAGGCTGCTAAAGCTCCGCCTTGTTTTCTTTGTTGTTAATGTTGTTCAGAAAGGCTTGGTCTTGTTAACTCTCAGAATAGGTGTATAATCATATTTGGTTCTGCATCTCACTCTCAGAACAGAAAAGATGCCTCTCGCCTTGTTCTGCTGTAGCTGAACAGTACAAGATAGTTTCCTTTCTGCACTAAACACAATACTATATCTAGTTTAAACCTATCTAATTTTCATACTGGCTTCACGGGGTGCCCCCAAGTAAAGCCCCATTTGATTCACAGAAAAAAATCCCCATTCTATAAATGAGAAGTCGATGTGGGTTAAGCATGGAAGAATGCCTAAGATTTACAAGAGTTCATAATCAATAGATGTGAAAAGTGAGAACCCGTTGTTCCCAGGAATTTTTCTTTAGGTCTACTTGCTAACTGAATCAGCCTGGTCTTAATAATCCCATCCACTAGCACATGGCTCCTACTAGTTCCACAGAAGGGAGATGGACAAGAATAGCAGACAGAGCGATACTGAGACTATCGACCTAACATGCTGAGAAAATATGAGGACAAGGGGGAATCATCCATTACCTTGACATATTTAAGCTGAAAAATACGTTTACTATTGTAATCCAGTTGAATAACTTCTACATCTGCAACCTGAAAATGACAATAACTTTAGCTCCTGAAACATGTATAGAATTATGATCCTTTTGGCGCTATCAAATTGAGTATTTACCTTACCACTTTAAAGAGATACTGATGGTTTCATCCCAGGACACTTCCTACTGCTGAATCTTACTGCAGGGGCATCTTCAAACTTTGAAAGCAACAGTTCGCAGCTGAACTTGAAGAAAATCATCCAACAGAAGAAGTATACCTACGTCAACAAATATGCCAAAGTGACCAAACCACTTGATAGTACAAGTAACAATATCTCCAACACTATGCCTAGCCTGCAATATATACAAAAAGGTATTTACAGTTGTGCTAATTAAAACATCAGACTAACAGGCACTGGTTTAACTCCCAAGAGGATAGTGAGCAGCTATGCACTGACAAATATCTGTTACAGCTCAAGAATGGATGGTATCACAAGACAAATTTTCTGAATAGCATCATTTATGCAATAAGAGCCTTGATTATTTTAAGGAGAAAAAGATGCAGCTAAGTCAGAACTAGGTTGCACATACACAACTGAATTTACTACTAGTCGAAATCACCCTTTTCAATAGGGTTGTGCAATTTCACCACAAGGGCACAGCAGAGTAGGTGTACTAAACACCAGCAGCCAATTCAAAACAGGTGCTCAAGGCAGTGCAATCACCTTCAAGCAGTTGGTTGAGGATTTGGGGTGCAACTCTTCTATACACTCAGGGGCCTAGGCACACTAATGCACTACAGCCCCCTGGTTCACCAATGAAAAAAATCCAATATCGATTCACAACACCCATCTTGTATCATTCCACCACATAAGAAAGCCGCTATATCTATTGTGAACTGCCTAAACTACAAAGAACATCTTGCTGTTCATCTGGAAACTGACACAAATGAGGAAAAGAACTGTCCGATTTTTCTGAAAAGTTTAGGTAAAAAAGGTTGCTGGTCATTCTCATTGGGCGATTTATCTGTGCTCTCATCATGCACCGGAGAAGCCCACTCAGTGGACAACCATTGCTTCACCCTGTCTCGCTTCGCCACAAGCCGACCTTTGTTCCTCGCGGACAACCGCAGGGGACTTCCCATCCGGCTCAGAACCTCCTGCGCCAGCTCTCGAACTTTAGGCTCGCCTCTGACATCACTGTGCTTCCCGACACCGCACACCACAGACACCTCCAATGGCAACGCACGGCCCCCCTTCACCAAGGCCCACCCACTGCAGCATCAACACATAAGCTGAAGTTATACTGAAACCATGCAGGTTCAGCTTCACCTCAGTTTCTGACCAAACCATCGCCTTGTCCAACACTGATGAGGCGGACAGAAGCTCCTGCAGCACCTCAGCTTCTGCCGGCCATGGAGATCCAGATTTGAGCTTCTTCACCAACTGTGCCGATGACAGCGGGAGTGAAGGACCCAGTTCACGAGCCATCGAAACCACTGTTGGGCATGAGTTCAGCACAAAATTGTAGGCCTTCGTTGTTGGCATGACGCGCATCTTTCTCATCTTCTTCAGCCATATTAACATCTTTCCATGATCACGGCAGGCGCTATAGCATGAGAGGACAATGTTCGCTGCGCCAGTGCCCATCCGGATGCCTGCGTCCGACATGGACGTTATCACCCTCTCCATCTCAGCCAATTGTCCCGTCTTCCCATAGCATTTGGCCACCAATCCGAACTGAAACGCGTCAGGCTGGTACCCCAGAGCGACCATCTCCCTGAGCGCCTCCTCGGCCTCGGCGGCGAGGCCCATCAGGCACAGGGACTTAATCATGGCCATGTAGGTCTTGGCACCCCCGGCGAGCGGCGGCGGCATCGCACGGAGCTGCGCGTAGAAATCCATGGCGCGGCGCTTCAGACCGCGCGAGGAGAAGGCCGCCATGAGGTCGCAGTAGAAGAGGGCGACCTCGGCGGCGGACTCGAGGCGCGCGGCGGAGTCGGCGACGAGGGATCTGGATTCCTCCGCGCCGCCGTTGGTCTCGAGCAAGGCGGCCACCGCGGCGGCGTGGATCGAGCTCCACTTGAACCACCGCGCCTGTGTCACTGCCTCGTAGAACTGCACAGGCATTCCAAATTTCGCCGGCGATGTCAGAGAGAGAAGGGATGGGTTGGAGCTGCACAGAAGGGAGGGGAAGGGGCTTACGGGGACGGCGAGGGGGTCTGAGTCCATGAGGAGGCGGGAGAGCGCGGCGAGGGCGGCGCGCTCCGACTTGGTTCCGACGTAGTCGCGGATGACGCGCTCCGTCGCGCCCGCCGTCACGGTGCGCTCCAGCTCCGACATGAACCGCCGCTCGCTCCGCCAGCTCGAGCCCCCGCCGGACGCGGCGCGACGCAGCGAAGCCGACGGCGGCGAGAACCTCCGGCTACGACGCGCCGCGGCCGGCGCCGGTGCGAGTGGCGGGAGTGACGCCACCGCCGGCATGGTTTGCTTCAATTGGGGCAGTGGCGCGCTATGCCGTGCGGGTTATCAGATGAAGGTGGCCTTATCTGGGTCCGAAGTTTGTGCGCGTTCTGTTTCTCGTTGGAAATGATGAAAATGATGAAATTTTATTAAGCTTTCTAAATACCAAGCCATTTCGAAAATGTCAGAATTCAGCATTGTATCCATGTAAAGCAACAGAACACCTAATTATCTCTTATCTTTACCTACTAGTAATAAAGAGACAAGGTTTTTTGTCGTCAGCATGTTTGGACTTTTTTGGCCCTGAAGTTGAGTGTAATTATCCACCGTTGTCACACAGAAGTGAGAAAAAAAGGTCCAAGGTTATTTTCATCCAGATATCACGGTGCAATAACCCGCAACATCCCTACTACTCCAGCTCGCACATGGCGGTGTGCGTCGTGGCCGGAGATGAAGACACATGTGGTGGTGGAGACCAGGCTGCTAGCCCGGAGGGACATCACATCAGTTGGAGGTGAGACAGGCCCAGGATCGAGCTAGTGTTAGATCCAACAGATACAACTAGGTAATCACGAGCAGGAAGCTTCACAAAGAACAACGGATCTAGATCTTAGAAATGGCTTTGTTTCTCAGATGATCCAGCCAACCTCCCACACATCTATAGTGATATTACAAGGTGCATATAGTCTAGAACAAGCTAAGCCTAAACAACCGTTTATGCCTAGTCCATCGCCGTCGATCTCATCTAGGATCTTGTGCTTAAGTAGTGATGGCAGCCTAGTCCTCCTCTTGGGCCATCCCACGACCTCTTCAAGTGGTGTTCCCTCCTTGAAATCGTCAGCACCTTGGTTGATGACAAACCCTGATTCTTCAGAACTAGCTTTCCCCCAAACTAGAGCTCATGGAAATGCGTCTTGCAATGTCTCCAAATCTTCCCATGTAGCTTCAATTGGTTGTGACTTGATCCAAAGCAACATGCCTTGAAAAATGGTGTGATTCCCCTTAGTAATGAGATGACAACGAAGAATTTTCATTGGAATTTGCAAAACTGGAAATAGGGGAAGGCAGCGATGATTGCACTTGTTGCTGAGGCTTGAGGCAACGCTTGAGAAAAAACATTTACTATGCATGAATTCTGGACGATTCATGAAGATCAATCTTGTAAGCAACCTCATCCACTTGAGCAAGAACTTTGTAGGGGCCATAATACCTGAACGAAAGTTTATGATTTGCACTGTTGGATATCAAGGTTAGTACATATGGATGTAATTTGAAAAAGACTTAATCTCCTACCTCAAACCGACGATCAATATGCTTCTGTTGGAATTATGCCCTAGAGGCAATAATAAAGATGTTATTATTATAATTCTTGTTCATGATAAAGTTTATATTCCATGCTAGAATTGTATTAAGCGGAAACTTTAATACTTGTGTGGTTTGTGAACAACACCGTGTCCCTGGTACGCCTCTAAGGACTAGCTCATTGATCAATGATGGTTAAGGTTTCCTAACCATAGACATGAGTTGTCAATTGATAATGAGATCATATCATTGGGAGAATGATATGATGGACATACCCAAACTAAGCGAAGCAATTAGATCGTTTCATCGTGTTCATCTTTGCGAAGCTTTTCCTATGTCAAATATTGTATTCCTTAGACCATGAGATAATGCAACTCCTGGTACCAAGAAAGCTTTGAGGTCATCAAACGTCATCCTATGAGAGGGTGATCATAAAGGTGTCTCTCGTGATCGGAAAGTATCATTGGGTTGTATGTATCGAGATGGAATTTGTCCCTCCCAAGTCGGAGAGATATACTGGGCCCACTCGAATCGATATCAACACCGCGTGCAAGCAAGTGGTTAAGGAGTTAATCACAAAGTGATATCGGATTACGGAACGAGTAAAGTACTTACCGTGAACGAGATTGAACTAGGTATGACGATACCGACGATCGAATCTCGCAAGTAAAATATCGCGAGACGAAGGGAATATATATATGGGATTGATTGAATCTGGCATCGTGGTTCATCCGATATGATCATCGATGAATGTGTGGAGTCAATATGGGTGCCTGCACTCCGCTGATTATTGATAGAAGATCATGTCTGCATATTCTCGAACCCGCAGGATCACACACGTAACGTGTCTCGACGCTAGGCTAGATTGGGTAATTGGTTTATGAATTTTTTTTCGGAGTCTCGGATGGGCTCCGAGACATCACGAGAGGTTCCTAATGGTCCAGAATAAGATTCATATAAGGCAGTGCTTTTGGAGTTCGAATTGTTCCGGTTAATCGGTATTGTACCTAAGCTTCTAGAACCTTCCGGAAGGGGACCAACGTGGCCCCACCTTCCGGGAGGGGCATGGGCCTATGAGGGTGTCCTGGCCGCATTGGGCCAGGGTCACAAGGCCCCATAGGGCCCAGCCGATTCTAGAGAGATTTGACTGCTTAAATCTCGGATAGAATTTCTAGATAAGGAGAGTTTAAATCGTTTAAACTAGAGATAGGATTTCTAGATAAGGGAGAGTTTATATTGTTTAAACTAGAGATAGGCTTGGAGGAGGGGCAAGGGCTGCCCCCCCCCCTCTATATATAGAGGGGTGGTGCGCCCCCTCCCCCCATACACACCTTCCTCCAAGCCCTAGCAGCCTTGCTACCTTCCTCTCTCCCTCCCGACCGCTTGTAGGCGAATCCTGCAGTTGTAAATCCTCCACCATATACACCACGCCGTCGTGTTGTAGATCCAATCTATCTCCACCATACTCGCTGGTCCGAGGAAGGAGGAGACGCCGAGGTGCCGCACGCGTGTGCATCTCACGAGGCACCGCCACTTATGGTGCTAGATCGGATCGGATCGCGAGGAGGAGAAGCACGACTACATCACCCACGCCCGACGAACGTTCATTGTCTTGAATCTTCAAGGGTATGAAGATCTAATCCAATCTCTCTCGTTGTTTGCATCTCCTAGATTAGATCTTGGCTTTCCTCCGCTCGCCCGTAGAAAATTTTGATTTACTATGCCGCAAAACCCTTCAATGGTATCAGAGCTAGATCTATGCGTAGATGTGTTTCACGAGTAGAACGCAACATGGTTGTTGCGGGCGTTGATGTTTTCTGTTGCAAGCCTCTTGTTTGTGTTCTTCTTATGACGCGATAGTGAGATTGAAGCGGTCCAGCCAACCTTACGCGACGTCGTCATGAGACCGCCCGCACTTGACGTGTGGCTTGTACCACACATGCGGTGGTGGATGTCGGCTCTCACTATAGTTGTCATGGGATTAACACCGAGTTTGGCAACCATAATATCACCGCTTGTGGCTTTCCGTAGGTAAGAATCGTTTTAGCATCTACTCCCACAAGCCACGTAAAACATGCAACAACAAAGTAGAGGCGCCTAACTTGTTTTTGCAGGAGTGTTTTCGTGATATGGTATGGCCCAAGATGTGATGTGTATATTGTATGCGATGATCATGTTTTGTAATGTTTCACGACTTGCATGTCGATGAGTACACAACCGCGGGAGCCATATGGTTGTCTTTATAATTGTGTATGACCATGAGTCAACTTCTTATACGCCATGTAATAGCTTTACTTTATCGCTAAGTAGTTAGCAATAGTTGTAGTTGCTATTCGTGGTGGAGGCAATCATGGTGGAGTGATGGAGATCATGCTTAACGCACAAGATGGAGATCATTGCGAAGATTGGCTATACCATGTCACATAAAGTTATATGCATGTGATGTTTATCCTTTTATGTATCTTATTATGCTTAGATCGCGACGGTAGCATTATAAGATGATTCCTCACTTAAAGATCAAGATAAAAACTGTGTTCTCCCCAAGTATGTACCATTGCGAAAGTTCGTCGTGTCCAAGCATCACGTGATGATCAGGTGCTATAGACTCTACGCTCACATACAACGAGTGCAAGCCAGTTTTGCACACGCGGAAATACTTGGGTCTAACTTGATGAGCCTAGCATGTACAGACATGGCCTCGGAACACAAGAACCGAAAGGTTAAGCATGAGTCATATGAATGATATGATCGACACTTTGTTGTCCACCATTGAAACCACATCTCTTCTCGTGATGATCGGATTAGGTGTGGTGAATTTGGATCGTGTTCACTAAACAACTTGAGGATGTTGAATTTAGTGAGAGTTCATCTAGTAATTTGATTAAGTTGAACTATTTATCATGAACATAGTCTAAATTGTACTTGCAAATCAGTAGATCACATGGCCAAGTCCAACTTCAACTTCAACGTATTTGCCGAGATAGAAAAGCTTAGAAACAATGGGTCTAACTTCACCAATTGGTTCCAATCTAAGAATCATTCTGTCTGGGACAAAAGGACTATGTCCTTGGTAAAGCGTTAGGTGACCCCCGCATCAAGCTGCTTACCGATGAGAAAGCTGTCTATCACCATGCAAGGATGATTATGGTGTGATTAAGAGCACCATGTTGTTTGCTATGGAACCGAGCTTCAAAATCGCTTTTGAAACCTATCCGGACCTTTGAGATTCTCGAGGAGCCGAAAACCATGTTTCATACTCAAGCCCGCTCGAGAGATATGAGATCTCCGAGAAGTTCTTTAACGCAAGATGGAGGAAGGAGTTCTTAGTGAGCACGCCATAAAGATGTCGGCTACACTCAACGCTTGAGCAACCGGAATGCACGATTCGGAGGAGCTCAAGATTGACAGTTCTCGCAATCACTCCTCCCAGCTACAAAAGTTTTGTAGTGACTCATAATCGATTGGTTCCACCGATACGATCACCGATTCGCAAAGTCAAGGCTGCGAAGTGGACATCAAGAAGGATAATCATGTGTTGATGGTCAACAATCCCTCCTTTAAGAAAGGTAAGGAGCAAAGAAGCCCTTCAAGAAGGGCGGCAAAGTTTAATGCCCCTGCCGAGAAGAAGCTCGGTCCGGTCCTAAGCCGACATCGAGTGCTTCATTGCAAGGACAAGGGTCATCGAAGCGCAATCGTCCAAGTACTTAGCGGACAAGAAGGCTGGCACCATCAAAGGTATATTTGATATACATGTTATTGATGTTTTCCTTACTAGCCCTCGTTGTAGTGCCCGGGTATTTGATATCGGTTCAGTTGCTAATATTTGTAACTCGAAACAGGAGCTACGGAATAGATGGCGGCTTGCGAGGGATGAGGTGACGATGCGCGTTGGCAACGGATCAAGAGTTGATGTGATGGCCGTCGGCACGCTCTCCTTAGTTTTACCTTCGGGATTAGTTTTAAACCTTAATAAGTGTTATTATGTGCCTGCGTTGAGCATGAACATTATTTCTGGATCGTGTTTATTGCAAGATGGTTATTCATTTAAATCGGAAAATAATGGTTGTTCTATTTATATGAGTAACATCTTTTATGGTCATGCACCTCTTGTGAATGGTTTATTTCTTCTAAATCTCGAAAGGGATGAAACACACATCCATAACATTGAGGCTAAGAGATGCAAAGTAGATAGTGATAATACTACTTATTTGTGGCATCATTGCTCAGGTCATATTGGTGTAAAGCGCATGAAGAAACTCCATTCGATGGACTTTGGAGTCTCTTGATTTTGAATCATTTGACACATTCAACCATGCCTCATGGGCAAGATGATCAAAACCCCGTTCTCCTATGATGGAGCGAGCAACGGACTTGTTGAAATCATACATACCGATGTATGCGGACCGATGAGTGTTTCACGCCGGTGGATATCGCTATTTTCTCACTTTTACCGATGACTTAAGTAGATATGGGTATATCTATTTAATGAAACATAAATCAAACGTTTGAAAAGTTCAAAGAATTTTAATGAAGTGGAGAACCATCGTAATGTAAAGATTAAGTTTCTACGATCCGATCGTGGAGGTGAATATTTGAGTTATGATTTTCTCACGCATCTTAAAACAAGTGGAATCGTTTCACAACTCACGCCACCCGAACACCACAACGCAATGGTGTGTCTGAACGGAATCGAACCCTATTAGATATGGTCCGATCAATGATGTCTCTTATTGATTTGCCGTTATCATTTTGGGGTTATGCATTAGAAACCGTGCATTCACTTTAAATAGGGCTCCATCTAAACCGTTGAGACGACACCGTATGAACTGTGGTTTGGTGCTAAACCTAAGTTGTCGTTTCTTAAAGTTTGGGGATGCGAAGCTTACGCCAAGAAGTTGATGCCGACAAGCTCGAACCCAAAGCGAGAAATGCGTCTTCATAGGATACCCTAAGGAAACCATTGGGTATACCTTCTATCACGTAACCAAGGCAAAGTGTTTGTCGCAAAGAATGGTTCCTTTCTTGAGAAGGAGTTTCTCTCGAAAGAAGTGAGTGGGAGGAAAGTAGATCTTGACGAGGTTATTGAACCTTCTCTTGAATTGAGAGTAGCGCAAAGATCCGAAATTGTTCCAGGTCACCGCACAACAATAAAGGAAGCTAATGACAAGGATCATGAAGCTTGGACGATGTCGCTCTCGAACGTCGCAGTCGACAAGGTCGCGTTCTCCCGAGTGGTACGGCAACCCTGTCTTGACTGTCTTGTTGGTAGAAGACAGTGAACCTACGAACTATGAGGAAGCGATGATGAGCCCAGACTCTGAGAAATGGCTGGAAGCCATGAAATCCGAATTGGGATCCATGAGCGAAAACCAAGTATGGACTTTGGTGGATCCTCCTAGCGACCGAAAGGCCGTTGAGTGCAAATGGATATTCAAGAAGAAGACGGACGCGGATGGTAATGTTACCGTCTATAAAGCACGGCTTGTTGCTAAAGGTTTTCGACAAGTTCAAGGTGTTGACTACGATGAGAGTTTCTCTCCCGTAGCAATGTTTAAGTCCATTCGGATTTTATTAGCAATTGTTGCGTTTCATGATTATGAAATATGGCAGATGGATGTCAAGACTGCTTTCCTCAATGGCAACATTGATGAAGAGTTGTATATGATGCAACCCGAAGGCTTTGTCGATCCTAAGGATGCTAGTAAAGTATGCAAACTTCAGCTCCATTTATGGATGAAGCAAGCATCTCGAGTTGGAACCTTCGCTTTGATCAAGTGATCAAGAGCTTTGGATTTGTTCCAAATTGCTACAAGCTTGTATCTACAAGAAAGTGAGTGGGAGCTCGGTGACGCTTCGGTACTATATGTGGATGACATATTGATTATTGGAAATGACATCAACATGCTTAACGATGTGAAGAGTTATTTGAACAAGTGTTTTTCAATGAAAGACCTAGGTGAAGTCGCTTATATATTGGGCATCAAAATCTATAGAGATAGACAAAGACGCTCGATAGCTTTAAGCCAAAGTACATACCTAGACAAAGTTCAAAATGTTCGTAATGGATAAGGCAAAGAAAGGTTCAAAGGCCTATGTTGTCGTAAGATATTGAGCAAGGCTCGGTGTCCACCACGGTAAATGATAGGGAAGCTATGAGCAAAGTGCCTTATGCCTCGCCATAGGTTCCATCATGTATGCCATGTCGGTACTAGACCGGATGTGTCCAATGCTCTTAGTTTGACGAGCAGATATCAAAGTGATCCAGGAGTGGAACACTGGACAACCGTGAATAACATCCTAAAGTACCTAAATAGAACTAAAGAAATGTTCTTATTCTATGGGGGTGATGAACTTGTCGTAAAGGTTACGTCGATGCTAGTTTCGACACCGACAAGGATGATTCTAAATCTCGAGACGGATACGTGTATATTTTGAATGGAGGAGTCGTGAGTCGAGAAGTCAAGCAAAGCGTGATCGCGGGATCTAAGTGGAAGCGGAATACATGGTCTGCAGAAGCGTCAAGTGAAGGAGTTTGGATCATAAACTTCATCATCGAGCTTGGCGTGGTTCCAAGTGCATTGGACCCATCGGAGATATTGTGTGACAACACCGGCCATAGCACTCGCTAAGGAACCAAGATATCATCCAAAGACCAAGCATATCAACCATAAGTTTCATATAATCCGAGATTATATAGCGGATGGAGATCCAAGATTAGCAAAGTACATACGGATCCGAATGTCGCAGATCCATTGACTAAACCTCTTCCACGTGTAAAACATGATCAACACCTCGATGCCATGGGTGTGAGATTGTTGCCGATGTAAACTAGATTATTGACTCTAGTGCAAGTGGGAGATCTGGAATTATGCCCTAGAGGCAATAATAAAGATGTTATTATTATAATTCTTGTTCATGATAAAGTTTATATTCCATGCTAGAATTGTATTAAGCGGAAACTTTAATACTTGTGTGGTTTGTGAACAACACCGTGTCCCCGGTACGCCTAAGGACTAGCTCATTGATCAATGATGGTTAAGGTTTCCTAACCATAGACATGAGTTTTCAATTGATAATGAGATCATATCATTGGGAGAATGATATGATGGATGACCAAACTAAGCGAAGCAATTAGATCGTTTCATCGTGTTCATCTTTGCGAAGCTTTTCCTATGTCAAATATTGTATTCCTTAGACCATGAGATAATGCAACTCCCGGTACCGAAGAAAGCTTTGAGGTCATCAAACGTCATCCTATGAGAGGGTGATCATAAAGGTGTCTCTCGGTGATCGGAAAGTATCTCATTGGGTATGTATCGAGATGGAATTTGTCCTCCCAAGTCGGAGAGATATACTTGGCCCACTCGGTAATCGATATCAACACCGCTTGCAAGCATGTGGTTAAGGAGTTAATCACAAAGTGATATCGGATTACGGAACGAGTAAAGTACTTGTTGTGAACGAGATTGAACTAGGTATGGCGATACCGACGATCGAATCACGGGCAAGTAAAATATCGCGAGACGAAGGGAATATATATATGGGATTGATTGAATCCTAGCATCGTGGTTCATCCGATATGATCATCGATGAATGTGTGGGAGTCAATATGGGTGCCCATACCACCGTTGATTATTGATAGAAGATCATGTCCGCATATTCTCGAACTCAGGTCACACACTTAACGTGTCTCGACGCTAGGATAGATTGGATAATTGGTTTATGAGTTTTTTTCGGAGTCTCGGATGGGATCCGGGACATCACGATAGGTTCCGGAATGGTCCGGAGAATAAGATTCATATAAGGCAGTGCAGTTTTGGAGTTCAGAATTGTTCCGGGTTAATCGGTATTGTACCGGAAGCTTCTAGAACCTTCCGGAAGGGGACCAACGTGGCCCCACCTTCCGGGAGGGGGCATGGGCCTATGAGGGAGTGTCCTGGCCGCATTGGGCCAGGGGCACAAGGCCCCATAGGGCCCAGCCTATTCTAGAGAGATTTGACTCGTTTAAATCTCGGGATAGAATTTCTAGATAAGGGAGAGTTTAAATCGTTTAAACTAGAGATAGGATTTCTAGATAAGGGAGAGTTTAAATTGTTTAAACTAGAGATAGGCTTGGAGGAGGGGCAGAGGCCGCCCCTCTATATAGAGGGTGGTGCGCCTCCCCATACACACCTTCCTCCAAGCCCTAGCCACCTTGCTACCTTCCTCTCTCCTCCCGATTGTTTGTAGGCGAAGCCTGCAGAAATTCTCCACCATATACACTCTACGTCGTGTTGTAGATCCAATCTATCTCTCCACCATACTCACTGGTCCGAGGAAGGAGGAGACGCCGAGGTGCGCACGCAGTGCATCTCACGGAGGCACCGCCACTTGTGGTGCTAGATCGGATCGGATCGCGAGGAGGAGAAGCGAGTACGACTACATCACCCACGTTCGACGAACGTTCACGGCGAATCTTCAAGGGTATGAAGATCTAATCCAATCTCTCTCGTTGTTTGCATCTCCTAGATTAGATCTTGGCTTTCCCTCTGTTCGCTCCGTAGAAAATTTTGATTTACTATGCCGCGAAACCCTTCAGCTTCTTGTCAGTCGGTGACTTCATCTTCACTTTTTCTCGATCCGGATGATGCTTCACATCATCTTCACTTTTTCTCGATCCGGATGATGCTTCACAGATGCCAACACCATTGTATGATTCTGAAGACATATATCAATGTTGTCTAAAGCAATGATATTGTATTGTTGGAGACCAAAATAGCAAGGAGGATTTTCATTGTTGACCTCGAACTACGTTTTGCCCGTGATATGTGCCAGTTGGTGTTATATCAGAACTCACATAGAGACAACCATTGCCCAATGTTTTGCATGTTCATTGATGAAGCATCCCAAATAGCATTCAACGGACTAATTTACCTTCCGTTTGATTGACAAACTGGGGTGGTAAGAAGAGCTTAGGTATACCTGTGTGCCCAACCTAGAGAAAATGCATTGCCAAAATGCACTGGTCAAAGTCAGAAACCACGCATTCAAAAAGACTGTGCAATTTGTAAATGTTATCCATAAAATTATCAACAATTTTGGCTGTTGTGAAGGGGTGACTGACAAGAATAAATGTCCATACTTAGGAAAATAATTAATGTTTACCAATATTTAAATCCACTTAGGCAATCCATGAATGAAATCCAAGCTGATTTACTGGCAAGTTTTTGTAGGTGTCTTAGATGGTAGCAAGAGTTCGGCGTGTATAACCCTTTCAGTTTTGGCATGCTGGATCGCTAAATGTGAGATTTCGTGTCGGTCCAATGAAAAAGAGAGGATTCTTTTGTAAGCGATATGACTAGAATGACCACCCACGCAGAATCATAAAAGGAAAAGATAGTTTTGAGTTGAATCTTGTTGTGAGAACCCACACAGATACTATTCTTGCATTTCAACGATCCCTTTTGCACGAGAGAATATTGGGTGAGAATGAGGATCCATTTCCAAGAGTTGCAGTAACTTCTAAGCCTTAGAATTCTCAATATAACAACAATCTCCTGAATCCAAACAAGTTGAACAATGGATAAAGCCAAAACCTCCAAATCATCAGCTGGTCTTCTAGATAAGGCTAGACTATTTTATACTAGTATCCCATGAATTTGGCTAAAGCTTTATGTTGCCAATTTGTGTGTGGACTGATCGATCAGACTACACAGGCTCCTTTGGTCAGTAAGTATAAGACATTATTTTATTTACAAACTGGTCTCCATTGTTGGATGACCAGCAAAATTGCTAAATATTCCTTTATATACACTTAGAGAGTCTGATTCTTGGGACCAAGAGATTTGCTCACATAATCTAAGGGGTGCCCATCTTGCATATGCACAACACCAATCCCCACATCACAAGCATTAGATCCAATCATATAGACTTTATTGAAATCAGGCAAAGATAATGCTGGAGCAGAAATAATAGTTGATTTTAGAGTTTGAAAAGATGTTCTAGTTTTAGAAGTCCATAGAAACAATGTGTCTTTCTGTAATAAACTTTTTGTAATACCTGTCATTCCTAGGAAACTTCTCACTTGCTTACTATTTACTAGAGCTAGCCAAGTTACCAAAGGAGCAAATTTTGTTTGATATGTAGCAACCTCTTGCCCAACTGGTGTGTCCAAAAAGGTAATTTGCACCATGAACTTTAAATGACACAAATGTTTCTGATAAGTTTTTATGTAGATTAAAATATCATCAAAGAACAAGCTGTACATTTCCTTAATAAGGGGCCAAAGTTTCATTTATGGCTCTCTGAAATGTGTCAAGGGCTCCAATCAAACTAAAGGACATCACACTAAAATCAAAATGGACATTGTGTGCCTAAAATGTAGTTTTTATTTCCTTCCTAGGTGCATGTCTTATTTGGTGATAACCAGCCCTAAGATACAGTTTTGAAAACCAACAAGCTCCCATCAACTCATCCAATAATTCATCAATAACTGGAAGAGGATATTCTGCTTGTTTGGTTAGTTCATTGAGATATTTTTAGTAAACCACCAATCTCCAAGTAAAATATTTTTCTTAACGAGTATAATTGGGAAGGTTCTTCTAACAGTTCTGCTATATGTTTTTATATCTGTGTCTTTAACTCTGGAGCAAATCTGTAGGGCCTAACTAAAACTGGTTGTGCTATAGGAATAAATGGAATTAAATGGTCATATTTCCTGCTAGGTGGCATGCTAGTAGGGGCCACAAAAATTGAAGCAAATTGATCTAATATCTTCTGCACTACTTGTGGCACACGTAATGTTTCGGTAGTTACTTCATAAACGTCCATTGCTGAATATTTCTGTTCTAGTTATGAAAAAAACCCAAAAGTAATAGAGTGGCGTTGATTGTGAATAGTGATCCACTTATGCCCCCAATCATCTACAGTTGGTCCCAATGAAGCAAGTAATTCCAATCCTACAATTTCATCATAATTCACCAAGGCAAGTATTCTGAAATGTGATTAGAATGTATCAACAACATATTGCCAAGAGCACACATGAACATGTTGAGTACTGATAAGAGGAGAACCATCTAGCACCTTGATTGTCACCGGTGACATCTGTTGAATTACAGGAGCCAAGCAATAATTTTGTCATTCATGAAGGAATGTGTGCTGTCAGAATCCATGAGTATCAAGTCACTAGTTTCAGCAATTTTGATTTCTATCTGAATTATCCTAGTAGGTACCGAATTTCCAACAACAGTTGTTGAAATGCACATGAGTTTAGAGGCATCCTGGAATTCTGAGGTATCATCGGGAGAGTCTGCTTGCTGAAACAAATCCACCAGTACTGCACCACATGCAACTGCACTGTGACCCATACTTGTGTTCCTTACCCCACTTCCATCTACAAGTGTAACATAAGCATTTTGCTCGCCTAAAATTTCTCAACGCTACCCATTTATCATCTGACTGTGCTATTACATGATGATAAACGGAGTTCCTACTCGGTTGATCTGCTGAATTGAATAGTGTAATGCCATCCCCCAATTCCTCATGCAATAATGCTAATTGGTAGGTTGCCGGGCAACTGAATTGCAACCATCAACACTTCTGGCTTCAAGCCGTCCATGAATCCGGTGACGTAATAGAGGGGTCAGGGTGCTTACCATAAGAAGACAGTTGATCCATCAATTGAGAGAATTTCTCTACATAAGCTTCAACAGTTGTAATTTGACATATGTGAAACATATTTCCGAGCAGTGATGCACGATGGTTCTTGCCCAGTCGGGCCCGCAAAGAATTACAGAAATCCTCTTAAACATCATGTGAAGAACTCTATTTGAATGATTCCGACCATTTTGCCCCTGCTCCTTCAAATTGCGGCGAAGCATACGAAATCCATAGCAAACTTGAAGTTCCCCAGAGAGCAAAATACTCCTCGCATATCGATTGCCAAAGCTGAGGATAAAATCCGTCAAATTGAAGCAATTCCACGCATGGTCCAGGAGAGAAACAGGGCCGGTCCTGAGATTTCGGGGCCCGGGGCGAAACTAAAATTTTGGGCCTCTTAGTATAAAAAATGTATGCATATATGAGATGATGAAATAATAATGCTTACATGATACCTTAAATTTTCCTCCGAAAATTCCTAAAAGAAAAGTATGTGACGATGGAATCAATATCAATTTCGTCCACTAACTCTTCTCGATGCATAGACTTGCCAAACCATTTAACCTCTCCGGAGACATTGAAGATCTCAAATAGTTCTTCAATAATTTCAAATCTAAAAAGGTTCTTTCAGCTGATAAACAAGAAATCAATAACAATAATTAGTCAATTACTAACTAGAATTAAGAAGTAAGAATTAGGGCTGGGCTGGGCCATGGGGGAAGATCAGCAGGAAGATTTGAAGATCGTCGTTGGCCTTCCTGCGTGCGACGTGCCTGGTGTATGATCATAGAGGGAGATCCGGTCCAGGGGAGGCGATCAGGCGATGGGACGACTTAGGAAGCAGGGACAGACGGTCGATACCTGGGAAGCCGAAGCGAATAAGCGATGCCTGGCTGGGAGTCATCGAGTCGAGGCTTCGAGCGTAGGGCCTGGTCATGGTTGAGGCGTCGAGCGATATGCCGATGCCTAGGAGTCGTCGCGTGAGTCGAGGTCGAGCGATCCCTTAATCCCTAGCATGGGAGTCGTTTGCGTGAGTCGAGGAGTCAATCGTCGAGGCTGGTAGACGCCAGGTGAGCGATCGATGCCTGGGAGAGATCGATGCCTCATGCCTCGGAGCGATGCGCCTATCCTTCTGTTGGTCACCATCCCATAAAAAATTTCTTTCTTTACAATATATACTAGGCTTATAATTTTTTGGGCCCCTAATTATTTTGGGCCCGGGGCGGCTGCCCCTCTAGCCCCCCCCTCAGGACCGGCCCTAGAGAGAAATGTCCAGAACATTCATCTCCATGTTTTCCAAATGTCATCAAATTGTTTCTATGCCGGTTTGGCAAAAATCGCAAAAATCTGCATAGGGTCAATTAAGGATCGTTACACAAACCAACCCTCTACAAAAGTCATGGTTTTTTTATGAGGGAGAGAGAAAGCATAATCGAATCATCGGATCCTTTTTTGACAATAATCATCAGATCCTTCTTAATTTAACGAGGATGCATGGTCACATCTTGAAGACATGTGTGGTGTATAATGGAGTGGGTACAATCTTTTGTAAAGTGTACATACTTAATTCAAATATATTTTTTAAAAATTATTTCTGCTTTCACTTTTAGGTGCACAAATTTTACACGATGAAATCACTCAAAAAATTCTAATGCTATTTAAATTAGTGTCGGAACGAGAGACCGTACTCCATATATCTCAAAATAGACATTCACCAAATTTTAACAAATCTAAGCATCTATTTTGAACAGAGGGAGTACATTTTTTGTTCTTGATCACAAGACGACGGAGATGGACCTCCTGTAGGTCGGGCGGACGGCCTTCTTTGCGGGCCTCTCCTCCTTCCAGACCTGGCAGAGGTCCTTGGCAACGTGCACGGCATCGGCGGAGGCACCGGAGAGGCCGCGGCGCGCGAAGCCGACGGAGTAGAGCCCAAACTGTCCCTTCCAGCCGTTCGGGAACTCCGTCTTGGGGTAGCCGTCCTTGCCGAAGAAGTCCGTCGCCCGGAGCCACTGCGGCACATTGCTCCTGTAGCCGGTGGCGAGGATGACAGCGTCCACGTGGACGGCGGTGCCATCGGAGAGCACGGCGTCGGAGTTGGTGAAGCGGGTGATGCCGGGGACGACGGTGATCTGGCCGGACCTAATCCTGGCGAGCGCGCCGGTGTCGAGCACCGGGGCGCGGCCCCGCGTGTGCTTGAGCGTGAGCGGGCCGACAGCCGGGCGGTGGATGCCGAGCTTGTCGAGGTCGCCGAGGACGAGCCAGGCGAGGAAGATCATGATCTTGTCGACGAGCCAGAGCGGGAGCCACGCCAGGAGCAGCATGGCGAGCTCGAAGGTGGACTTGCCGAGCACCTCGCGCGGGATGACGTGCATGGCGTCGCGCACCACCATGAAGGGGTGCGCGCCGTGGTCGCAGAGGTCGAGGGAGACCTCCATGCCGGAGTTCCCGCAGCCGACGACGAGCACGCGCTTCCCGTGGTAGGGCTCGCCGGACTTGTAGTGGCTGACGTGGGTGACCTCGCCGCTGAAGCCGCCGAGGCCCGGGATGTCCGGGACGACGTTGACGGCGTTCTCGCCCGTGGCGACCACGAGCCAGCGGCCGATGTACTCCGTCTGTGCACCGCCTGGGCCGGTGGCCTGCGCGTGCCAGAGGCCGGAGGTGTTGTCGTAGTGGGCGGAGAGCACGGTGGTGTTGAACTCCGGCTTGATCTTGAATGTGGCGGCGTAGTCCTCGAGGTAGTCGATGAACTGGCGGCGGGTGGGGTACTCCGGGTAGTGCTCCGGGAAGGGCATGCGCGGGAGCTCGCAGAAGTGCTTGGGGAGGTGGAGCTTGACGCGGTCGTAGGTGCGCTTCTGCCACAGCGAGGCGATGCAGTCCTCCCGCTCCAGCATCAGGAACGGCATGCCCTCCTCGCCGAGGCTGGCCGCCACGGCGAGCCCGGAGGGGCCGGCGCCGACGATGATCGGGCCGTCCACCGACACACGACGAGGCGGGCTGAGGCTTTGCATGCGAAGCACCATGGTTGCTTCCTCGATCGCTTCTTGGGTTGGCTAGTGATCAAGACTAGATCAGCAATTACTGGGGTTTTGCTCAAGCAAGCAGCTGGGTGATGAACAAGTGTTAATGCTGCTATATGTTTTGCGGAGACTCTTAAATATGCATGGATAGGTGGAGATGCGATTCGTGGCCGCGGTTTTGCTTCAGCGGACCACCTTAACCCCAAATTTAAAATGTTTCCAACCATCACTAATTTAATTTTAATTCATATGGCCCATGCAAAGCTGCAGCTAATTTACAATTAGTAAAGTGGATCCGATAATTAGCGCCTAAGGCATCTGTCTAACTTTATTCCCAACTCATTGTGTCAAGAAAGCTATATACTAGGAAAAAAGTTCTATGCGCCTAATGAATAATGATAATGGCTTTTTCCATATTCTAATCGAGCTTCAAACCTCCTTGTCCCTGATCATATGTACCATTTGCTACACTGAATTCCCACTTGCTCCTACTTTGCTTATATACAAATTGTGCTTTCTGGCTTTCTGAATGCAGCAACCATGCATCAAATTATACAAAAAGTGGAACCGAAAGAGAGAGAGATATCGCTGTAGAGTAGATCGTGCCATTGATTGATCCAATCTTTCACAATATACAACAACAACCTTAGCAAAAATCATTGACAAAAACTTTCAGGTAAGAGCAACCTGAACATAGGTCGAAGACAACTAACACGGCGCGTGTGTCTAGATAAGCAGAACACCTACTGCTGTACTAGATTCAACTACTAGTACCAAAAAAAAATTGCTACAAGAAAAACTCGAGATTCGAAGCAGCCCAAGACTCATCTTTTAAATGGATTCGAGAGATCGACTCAAAAATACACGAGCTAAATGTGGGCGTCGCATGTAACTGGATTGGAAAACGTGCTGATCTTAAACCAACACTAACTCATTCGATTTCAGCTCGATAGCTCAATAATATAATTGTGTGTAGTGCTTCTATTGTACATTAGGGTTTGTTATGACCGTGTCTTCAGATCACGCGAAATTGAGACCATGTCACTACGACTCCGCGAATTGGAACCCTTTTCTCAAATTTCCATGTAGGACTAAAAGAATAGGCAAAGGAGAGGGGCAGCTGGCCGGGGCTAGGTGGTGGCCGGGTGGGCCTCCCGCACGCCCAGCCCAGCAGCGGCTTGGTGGAGCTAGGCGGCGCCCGGGTGGGCTGCCTCCCGTGTGTGCACCGGCCCATCCTAGGGCCGTTCGTGGCCTGCCAGCGCACCAGCCGCCCGTGCCCACGTGGGCTGCGCCCAAGGCCCACTGGCGGCGGCGGCGACTAGCGCCCGCCCGCACGTCCGTGAGCACCCACCTGGCCGCGTGGGCATGTTGCTTTGGCTGTGTGCTTCCCGTTTTGGTATGGCTGGTTCTGGGCCGACTCACTCCAGGAGTTTTGGCCCTATAGAGGAAGTTGCCCCCATAAATATTAATTTAAATACATATTTAATATATATCTATCTATAGGAGTTTTGGCCCTATAGAGGGGCTATAAAACGAGGATATTATGTTATTGTTTGTCATATGAGATCAAACTATCCATCACAAGAATTGAGAGCACCTCCATCCCCCTTCGCCTCGGCGTTCCATGTTATTCTTGGACAACACCAGGGAACCACAACCGTATTTGCTAGACACCTACGTCACTTCCCTCCTTCCCTTTATCACTGGTAGTTAGTCAACAATGATAACGGGACTTCCTCCCGTGATCGTGGCCTTTGGTCTCTTCATGTGTCCTCCATTATTGTCACAACAAATCTTAAAGTCATATCTAGTCATATGTATCCCTGCTAATTTGTGTGGGTCGGCGACCTCTAATATACAGGGCCGGGCCTTTGACCTTCAAAGAATGGTCGGCTTTGGGGCTAGTTTATGTTGTTACATCTTTGGTGCCATTTCATCTTAGAGAAATCGATTCAATATTAGACATCTAGTTTGAAAATATATGGTACTTTAAACAAAATTTAAAATATATATGTTGAATGATGTGGAAGAGAGAAAAGAAAATCTCCAAAGGAGTCGAGTCAACATGGAAACAATATGTGCCAAATTTAGAGTTGAGACGCATGGATCAATCGATCAAGAGGCGGATATGTTCCTTTTTAGAAAGACAACTAATCAAAGGACAATATTATTTTGTCCATTGCATGCATATGTCAACATTACAATTGATTCGAATAATCTGGATTAGCATAAGCCCTGTCATTTTCCATTAAAACACTTGTTAGCCTCCTTGGTCTACCTTCCATACATGGCCATATATGTTTTCATATGGATCCGAGAAGGACTGAGACATCACGCTTTCTTGTGACATGTTTCGATGAGGAGACTCGATCTTGTATAGCTTTTTATGCCGCTTGACCGATCGTGTAGAGGTGTTTGTCTTGGCGAGCCCTTTCGGCGAGGAAGGCGGCGACCTTCTTCCGGCATCACACTTCATTTGGATGGCGTTCTTAAGCTCATTGTTGTAATCCCCGCAACGACCGTATCTAGTTGAATGACCGAAATGCCCGTGTGTTGCCACCAACATTAATTTTTGTATCATCACAATTTTTTCACATATGTGGATTCTTCCTTGACAATAGTCCTATAAAATCACCAATAAAACATGATATCAATCGATTTTGCATAAGCCTGTCATTTTCCAATTAAAACACTTGTTAGCCTCCTTGGTTGTCTACCTTCCATACATGGCCATATATGTTTTCAACAATTCCCGTTTAAATACAGCTAACTTGGCTGTCATGGATCTGTTATAGCTCACGCCAACATCCATCCAAACTCCAAAGATTAAATTAGGGAGGCATGGCTCCTTCTCCCATTAGCCCAAGGATCCATCGAGAACATACTGAATTTAAATTTAATCCACTTGTTAAATTTCGCACCAACAGGTAGCCGCTTAATTTAATTCCTTCATTAGATTTCAGATCGATGATTTCCAAGTTGCCTTGTTGATATTCCGAATATTCCCAACTATATGAATCGGTGGGCTCGGTGAAAAGGAGCGAGGTGGGACTATTCAACTCGAATATCCATGTGTTCTCTCTTTACGATATGTACCAAGGAATCGAGCTCTGCGTCGATGCATTGCGTCTGAGCCGAAAATTTTAGATTCACCCACTGCGATTAGGCGTTGATTCATCTGATTCTGGCGTGGCGATGTGGAGTAGTGCTCCACCTCGGCCTCCACTGCAAGCACCGCGTCGCGACTACCGGCGTCCTCGCCACTTTGCTAAGACCGATCAGGCCGGCGCCGCCGTCCCTCTTCCGGTACAGGTCGACATCGACTCCCCTGCCTCCTTTGTTTCGCGAGGCACCGCCACGGCTCTCCTCGGGTCCTCCACGACGTCTGCCGCTTCCTAGTGCATATGCAGCTTGCTCGGGCGTTGAGGTGTAGCTTCCTAGCATGTAGGTGCCCAGATTACCTGCATGTCACTGCCACCTCCTGCATCTAGACCACCTAGCTGCTTGCATCAGATCTGTGCTCCCCCACGAACTTCTTGTGCCTGCCGGACAGATGATAGGGGAGACGGGTGAGTGAGGTGGCGGGTGCATTGCCTTTCCGATTTTGCCCCTGGTTATTCGAAGAATTTACCTGACCTGCCACCGCATCAGTTTCCCGGTGAAAATCCCCCACCGTGTCCACACCTCAGCGATGGCCGCCTCTGCCCCCTGCAAATCCGCCCCGGCCCGCCACCCTCGGCCGTATCTAGCCCCGCTAATCCCTGGCCGAGACCCCTCAATCCTCATCGACGACTTCGACTGGCGCTGCCTTGAGATCCACCGGTGACGCCGTTATTTCTGCCTCGAGATCGATTGAGGCGTTGTCCCCATCCATGCATCGCGTGCCGCCGGCGGCGCTGCCCCCACCCCCAAGGAGGAGAGATGGGACGGGGAAGACAGATGGTGCCTCCACAACCTCGACGGCGCCCCTTCCTGCCTCCATAACTGATGCCGCAGGTCCTCCCGCGCCACTGCCTGATAGGTGTGTGTTGATTTCTGAATCCCTTTTCTCCTTCAATGTCTAAGCCACCGGCGTTGTGCCTTCTGCTGTCTGATCTGGTCCTATTTGGGTCTCCTCTCTTTGCTGTTCTGGATTTGATTGAATTTGTGTGACGCAGCGGAGATAGATCGGTCCGGCCAGGTGGCATCCGGCAGTGTACATATATCGCGCACGTCGCCGGAATCCGGACGGTCATCACCGGAATCTATGTGGACGAAGACGGGGAGGTCCTCACCGCAAGGAATCGTTCTTGGGCAGTGCTAGCTCGCCGCTTGTTGCCGGCGGCGGAGGTGATTTCCACAGGAGGAGAGACATAGGACGGGTCGCGTGAGAGAGGAGAGGAGCGTCGATCTCCCTCCGTCGCTTCTTGCGTCAGAGGACGAACCGCCTCTGCCCTCCCTTCCTCCTTCTCCAGAGAGGAACGACCCCCCGCCAGGATGCCGTCGGTAACCGCCGCCGCGCTCCCTTACTATCCTCTCCGGTGAGGAACAGTCCCACGGTCCTATGCGTCTTTCTCATGTCTCTATTCACTTCGCGGCCACAAGTGCCCGTTAACGCGGTGCCCGCGCCCGAGCGAGGTCCATGCCCAGCAGATTGCCTCGGGCGATGTCCTGGACGAGGTCGCAGCGGCCGTGCACGCAGACGAGTTCATGTCGAACAAGACGTTGGATGTCCAGCAGTTCAAACGTATGAATCATGTGAGGCTGCAGATATCAAGGTACGACAATCTGCCGATTTAGATGGTTGCTTGAGAATGATTACCAAAAGGATTGAAGTTCCCAAACCTGAAGCTTCTGACACTTAAATACTGACAATTAGATTGCCTATCCAATTGCCACCTCCAGCCTCCAATCTCTGGCTGCGCTCAGCCAAAGCTTATGTCAATCACCAATCAGCTGACACCTAAATACTTTACCCTATTTGACTGACAATTTGATAATCATAAGCAGGTTGACCTCGCATCAGAGAAGTACATGATGTCATGGAGCTCGCCCGCGGTGCCCTACTGCAGGTTCGCTTCCGTTCCGTGACATACGAGATGGGGATTGGGACCAAGGCGAGCGAAATCAGATCGATGTTGGTAGAATTTCAGAGTTTTATGGCGAGGTAGGTTTGTGTCTGTACATTTCCGTCAGCTAAAATACGTTTCCATCCGTTCGCGGCGCACGGGGTCGAGGACGGAAGCGATCAGGGGCTGGGCTACCAGCGGGGAAGACCGAGATACGGACGCGCTCCAGATCTCCGGCCGATTGTCGTCGACGGCAGTTTGTTAGGTGGGATCTCATCTCTGTTGATGCACGTCGTCGTCGAGCTCCGAGATTCCAGCGCCCGCATTTCCCTGGCCGTCGCGTGCACCGCCTGATGCAGGCCCTCCTAGGCATCGGCCGCAGGCTGCAGCGTCGGGTCCCCAGCCCTCCGTGGGTTCGTGTATCTGTCCCCAAATCATTGAGCCCTACGTTTGAGGAAGGAAGGGATAGAGAGGAGGGTCGGTGGGAAGGGAAGTTGGGACCTGCGGGGTGATGCTTGGGCAGGGAATGCCTACGCCGGCAAATGGAGTCGCTGGAACAGGGGATGCGCGTGCCTGTCGCAGGAGATGCGGGTGTAGGGGACATTGCTGAAGGAGGTGAGCGGGGATGCACTGGAGAATGGTTCGATAGTGTTTGGGAGGCTGCTGTGTAGGGAGCGCTGCTGTCTGCTGCAGACCTTACTCCTCTTGCGGGCAAATATCTTGTGAGGCCCATTACCGGCACGCCCACCTGGGATACGCCCATTTAGTGTTCCATAGAATTCCCAAACTAGAAAGCGCACTGTTGTGTGATGCGCCGCCACACTGATTCTACACTAGAGTGGCTAAGGACTTCTGGCACGGCGGCCAACCAAGACGGCAGGGACGTATAGTTATTTGAATTCTTCTTAATATAAGCTGAACAGTTCCTTTTGCTGTCGATTTGATGTTATTTTCATCGTTCTTGGTCAGTTGCAGTGTGAGTTGGTGGTCTCTCCGCTCCTGGAAAGCTGAAGGCCACCGTGGTTGGCAGACCCGATACCAAGAGCCTCCGCGTGGCGTGCCGTAGGACAAAGCCAAGGTATTGTTCCTGCCCTGTAACCAACAGATTTGGATACAAGGCGACGGGCATAAACTGTTACACGTTTTGTTCAGACTAATCTCATGCCCAGCTCAATACAACTCTCGACCATGTATAGGCCTTGTACACCACCACGCAACATACATCACGCACTTGCTTGAATACGTCTTCTACCATTACGTCTTGACTTACAGTCAGCCACAAGTGTTGCACTTATTTGGTCTCATGCTAATTGCGCTTTGCTGCTGCAGAATCGAGCGATGCTGCCTAGAGTCAAGTCTAACCCAGTTTCCACTTAGCACGTCATCGAGTTTAGATCGGAATCCAACATAAGCAAGTCAGCGGAGGGAAGTTCATCTTTGCTCACAAGTGATCAAGGAAGAAACCTCATTTATGTGTTCTCAATAGCTCACATGTGTGTCCTCTTTTGAACCAATCATTTTTAGCACTTTGTGTCCGATGCCATTGCAATGCCACCATGTGGCTCGAGAAGATATTCAGGACATCCACAATCAGCTAGCCAAGATAAGTAAATTTAGGTGTATTTGCATGGTAAAGCACTGAGTTTATGTGCCCAGGAATTTTCTCTGGCTGAATGAATTTAAATTGGGAACATGTTCTTCTAAACTGAAAATTAATTTGCCTTCTTCATCTCAGGATGCAGGTGGACGAAGGAGTCCACAAGCCCGCTTGGGCTGCGCTGCAAAAAACATTTCGCGGTATTGTGGACAGACTACAGTCCATATGCGGGCCTTGCGGACAAAGTTTTCTATCACCTTCCTGCCCCGCGCAACCTGCTTAATATACTTGGGTTTCTAACATGAATTAGAATCACTGTGTTGGACAGGGGGTAATCTGTACATTACCCACGATCTTGGATCCTTCTTCTTCTTGGAGGTGTTGTGTCTCCTATTTCACGGTGCTCCCCCAATATGGCAAGCCACTGTACAAAGGCTCGATCCTCCTGTAAGCCGAGAAGAATCGCATCATGCTCCTCGACACCAACGAAATGGTCATTGATGCTTGCTACCTAAAGGAAGGCGAGTTGATCTACCAGCATGGGTGCTCCAGTTTGCTTGCCACAATGTTGACGTTGCCGACCGTATTCTTCAACCTGATGCCTGCATTGAGCATGAGTATGTTGCCACGCCCGACCTGGTTACTAGCCCTCAGGTAACCTATCATACATGACAGAATTGATGACCAAGAAATTCTTTGCTCGTTTGATACATGTTAATATCTTGTACTTAATTATTTATCAACATGGTATAAAAGTGTCGTGATTGTCCACTCAGGTTGTACTGTAAGTCACTTTAGGTTTGTTCAAGAACTGAAATATGCCAGTTGTGTAGTTAGCTACAAGGTTAAATACCATAGAGATAATTGGTTTATTCAATGCATGTTCCTTCTCCATAGAGATAATCTGTAGCACGGTGCTTATATTTGTGTTTGCACCGTATAATCTCTCCTTAGTGTAAAAGATTGCTTCGTTGAAGTCAAGAAGGAACCTAAATAGTATATAACATTTTAATTAATGTTTCTGTAGCCCCAGGTGCCATCCAATGAAGAAGAAGAAGATGCTCTTTTAGCAGAGAAATGGGAGGGTCACGTGCTAGGCAATCTTGATGACCGAGCTGTCGACAAGGAAAATCACATATTTGAAGTAGACTATTTCCATTTGGTATCTTCATACTATGTTCTTAATGTAAAAGAAAATCTCAATAATGCGCAAGATTAAATTGCAAAAGTAACATAAAGCTTTATATAGTGCAGATAGCAACATGAAATTTCAGCTGATCATTTTATTAGTGAAAGCATCTCGTTGTACTAAACATTTTAGATTAACTTGCAGAAACTGAAGCTTCAGACAGTTTAAATGAGCTTCAGACTATTTATCATATGAGCACGACAAATGATATGTAATATGCTCTATACTTGATTTATCCGTAGCAAAACACAAGTACAATACGCCATGGGTACTTAGCAAATATGTTCGCATATGTGACGGAAAGAAATCCGACGCCCGTAGCAACGCACGGGCCTTCAACTAGTTAGTTCATAATTAATATATACATATGCATATTATAAATTGCTATTTATCCGAAACACCTTTCGATTTTTTCCTTCTTTCGAATACTTCGGACCCTCTTCGAAATTATTCTGATAATCCTTTCTCGGAATAATTCGGATCTTTCTTTCTCATTGGTGATTCCTTCGCTTCCATAGCGATCTTAGAACGTCACTAGACCCTTAAGTATGTGTTACCCTATGGTTCAGAAATGGCACATACATGATCAAGATCTCTCTCCGATCAATGATCAATAGCGGGACCAGGATGTCCATAATGACCCATATACATTCCACAAAACTCTGCCGTGTTCGAATCATAAACTCTGTTTCCTATTTCCTTTGTCTCTTCGATACATGACTTGCGTGAGATTTGATCTTTTGTATCAACATACTAATCTCGTTGCTGACAAGTCTACTTAACAAGTTATCGTGACATTGTATCCATATGATCTTGTCATATCCTACAGTTTATTGGATGCAATCTCACCAAGTGGGTCCAATGTATCTTCCTGTTACGCAGGTGGACAAATTCCGATCTTGATGCATATGCCTCAGCTGTTCCTTCGGAATACCCAATACACATTTTATAGTCACCCAATTATGAACATAACGTTTGGTGTGATCAAAGCATCCTCCAAAGACAATGATTGCATCCTCCAAAGACAATGATTAGTATGACCTCACGGTCTAAGTAGAAGGTCACTTCGTTTTTAACTATCACAATGATAAACCATGTGACTAGATCACGTTGTAATAGTTATGTGGGTAATGTACATCATGCCATTCCCTAACGACATGGCTTCATTGTGAACTGGCATAAATAATTCATGACTAGGAAACCTTGATCATCGGTTGCCCAGCGAACTAGTTAAACAGAGGCTACTAGGGACCAGGTTTGTTTACATACCACACCTTCATCAATGTTTTCTCTCGATACAGTTATAGCATAGTATAAAACTGCCATAAACTAGTTTGAGATATGATAATAAACCTATTTATTATTTGTCTCTAGGGCATATCTCTTTGGAACCCCACTTTCTAGACTTTATGCACACACAACCTAACATTCAACAAAGAGCTCACTCCATCTCAAAAGCTTAGACTGGTGAGAGAAGGAAATCTCTCTTATAAGCTGGGTGTGGCCTCCTCCCATAGACGAGGTGGGATTAAATCCAAGCAGTCTCCACTGATCAACATGGGCCCTAACCATTGGCGGAGCCAACACCGGGTCGAGCCTGGGCAACCGACCCGGCTCAATTTTTTGGGAAGAAAAAACACATACTGATCCGCCTCAAGACGCTGCCCTCGCCGCCTCGTTCGTTCCAGAATCCCCTCGCCTCGCCTTCTCCTTCTCCCGCACACGCCGTCAAGCTTTGACCCGCCCCGCACATGCCTCGCCGACTGTTCGACCGCCCCTTGGCCACCAGTCCTCGATCCCTGCCCCGCACACGGCTGACTCTCCTCTGCTCCCCCCTCGCTAGCTGCCCCACACACTTTGCAACAACAGTCGTCTGCCCTCGCCCTCTGCTCTGCTCGGCCCGGTGGCCGCCTTCGATGGACTCTGGCGACGAGGCTGACCTGGCTGCCTGAATTGAAGAAGGGGAGGCTGCTGAGGCAGCAGAAGAAGAAGCATGCAAGAGGACACGCATAGTAACCGTAAAGGTCATCTTCCTCGTGGATTTTGACTTTTCGGCATGGAATCAACTTAATGGTATGATAACATCTCCTCAAAATGTAGCACTTTTGTATATGGTTCTTGTTTTTTAGTTAGTTTGTACTTCCACTCGGTGAAATGTGACAAATGAATCTGTTTGGACCATTTTTTGTTGATTACATTTGATTTTTTGCCAAAAAAATTAAAAGCTTATTTGTTTGACCTGGCTCGATAAATCGGCTCCGCCACGGCCCTAACACTCCTGCTCCTACCTCGTCGGCTACACTTTTGAGGCATGGAGGGAAGGGGCAGCGCTGACCTTTTTTTCGCGAAAACACAAAAGCCTTGCGTTTCGATTCATTGATAGAAAAGAAAGTTATGTATATCATATACACAAGCTCATAAGGAGCCAACACTCCGTACAACTCAATCCACTAGATCTACGGGGCTGTGGGGATCAAGGCTCGTAGGCCAATCGTTCCAACACCAGCACCAGCCCAAGCCCTAGCCTTAGACCGAATCGTACAAAGAAGACCACCCAAGGTTGGTGATGCGTTGTCGAACACGACCACATTCCGTTGTTTCTAGATTCACCACGCCGTTAGCATGATGAGCGAGGATGTCCCCTTGCGTAGAGCTCGGGGTAGATCTTGAAGCTTGCAGCCACCAGTCAACGAAGTTGTCTTTCCCATCCGGTGATGACACCGTAGATCGAATCCAGGAGAGCACATCACGCCAGGTTGCTCTGGAGAAGGGACAACCCAGCATGACTAGGCAGCGCCGATCTCACATTTTTAGGCAGGGGAATGAGGGGAGGGGCAGCGCCGGCCGCAGCAGGGGCGGCCACGAGTAGGTGGCTACAGGCAGGCATGGACCGCGGAAGGCAGGCAGGAGCGAGGAGCTGCTGGCGGCGAGCAGGGGCGAGTGCCTGTTTTTATTTAAGTAATGAAAAAACACAGTATCGTTCAAGTCGGGGGCGGCCATATCGTTATTGTTTTGTGATTCTCATCTAGAAAATTGCATCAAGCATTCAAGCATGTGGTGAGGATTCTTGAGGTCGTCATCGCGTTCTGATCCTTGTGATCTTATTGTCTGACCGTGCATCGTAGTGTGTGCGGGTAGAGAGGAGGTTCAGGCATGAGGAATTGAGGATACCTGCTATTTCACTGTGTCACCGTAGCTAACTGAAGCCTACCACATAGCGTCGTGAAAGATAAAAAAAATTAGTTGAACAAATAGTTGAGTCGTATCATCAAAAGGGAGAAACCATTGGAGATCATTGTCACGTACCCACGAGCACGGATCGGAGCATACAAATCCCATTGAAACTAATTGTCTTCCCTAACTAGGCCGAGGTGCCACACTAACCTCTCCTCTCTCTCTCCGTGAAGATACACGAAGGAGCCCGGTAGTTCTGGGCCGATCCCGAGCCCCTCCGGCGGCGATGCCGTCCGGAGGTGGCGGAGGAGAGGCTCCGGTGTAGTTTAGGGTTAGCTTGTAGGGTGTTTGCGGCGGCTTCGTCGCTTGTTTGGGCGCTTCTGCCCGGAGTTGTCTCCAGATTGCCGGCCAGATTTGGAGCGGGTCGGGGTGGATCTTTCTCCTTCCAGAGCTCCGGTGGTCGGAGTCTATTGAGGTGAGTGGATCCTTCGTCGACGACTCTAAATAAGGCCTAGGACCTGGCATCGGATTTGGGAGTTGAGGCTGCGGCCCTTTCTTGGCCGGCCGTGGTGGCGGGGGAGGAAGTTGCGGTGGTGATGATTGACGCGGTTGCTTCTTCTTCCCGGCCGGCCGTGGAGGCGAGGGGGATCTGCAGCGTTGTGTCGTCGTCTTCTTCTTCTTTGTTTGGATGCTGGGGTGGTACTTGTCGTGGCGGTGTTTCTCCTCCTTCCTATTCAATCCGCCATGGTGGTGGCTGTGTTGGTGGAAGGTTTGGGTGCCTGCGGCAGCGATTCGTTCTTGGAGCTTCTCTCCGGCGTCTTCTGGCGGCAATTGTTCCGTCAGCACGTCGGACCCAATGGCAGTAGGGCTGCCGCTCCTCTGCTGCTCATCACCGTGCGTTGTCCCCGGTGGATTGCTGGATCTCGCCGGAGTTTGCCGTCGATCTGGAGGTGGAAGAGGATGAGGGACCTGATTGCTTTTTCAAGTTTTCTCCAAGGTCCTCGGTGCTTATTTCTGGTCCTCAATGTAATTTTTATTTTATTGGGCCTTTTTGTTCTCCAGTGTATCAAAGCAGCAATATATTCGGGTGCTTTCGCACCCGTTCACCGTTCAAAAAAAAAAACTAGGCCCAATACATGGGAAAATCCTAATAATATCTTTACCGTTATGAGAGAGTGACATGTATACATCGATTTTGTAAGAAAAATGATACACATCACCCGAGGCGGGATGGAACCGTTTCATCCCTCGGCTCTACCTCGCACGCCTTTCTTTTAGGAAAATGATAGGACTCCCCCGGGGGATCGTATCCCCCGGGTCTTCCACGTCGCTCGCTCGCGGACGACGCCATCCTCCGGGTCCAGCGTTGCTTGCTACGTGCTGCGGCAGTGCTTGCTACGTGCGGCATGGCTTCTTGCTACATGTGGCGACCACGCTTGCTACACGCGGCGGCGTCGCTTGCTACGTGCGGCCGGTGGCGCTGTGACGTGCTGGACGGCGTTGCTTGCTACGTCGCGCGCGCTACCGCCATAAGAGACCGTGACGCTGCTACCATAGCCAACGGCGGCTGCTACACACGATGCTAACGAAGGTGGCGGAGCTGCTCAAGAGCCCACCGAGCCGCCCTAGGGCAATGTTGGCGCTTGCTACATGCGGCGTGGCTACTTGCTACCGGGCGGCGGCTTACTACGTCTGCTTTTACGAGTTTGCTACATCTGCTTTACGAGTTTGCTACATCTGCTTTCGAGTTTGCTACATCTGCTTTTCGAGTTTGCTACAATAGCGCAAACTTCTTACGAGGTCTCCGGCGAGCTCTCCGGCAAAATTCTCCGGCAAGTCTAAGACGGAGTCAGTTTTGCTACATTAGCGCAAATATTATGCTACATAGTCTCCGGCGAGGTCTCCGGTGAAGTCTCCGGCGAGATTCTCCGGCGAGTCTCCGGTGAAATCGGTTTTGCTACATTAGTATATTTTTTTTGCTACACCGTCGCCGGCGAGGTCTCCGGCGAACTCTAGTCTGTTTTTCTATTTTTATGTTGAACCGTTTTTTGCTACATGTAGCAAAAACGGGATATTTTGTAGCAAAAATGGGGCGTTTATAGCAAAAGTGGGAGTTTGGCTGTTATTTAGTGGACACGTGTCGTGAGGAGGACCCGGGGGATGGAAAGTTTTAATCCCCCGGGGGACGCCTAGTATGACCCTTTCTTTCACCGGCGGTGGGCTGTGCTGCTATGGACCACCCAAGTAGCGTTATCCTCTTCTTCTCTCCTTCACGGTAGGACGACTCGAGAAGAAATCCTCCAGCACGCTTCCACTCACGGCCTGAGTGCCTCCCTGCTCCCTCTGCTCGTGAGCGCCTCCTCTCCTCCCCCTCGTCGCATCTGTTCCACTACAGCTTCCCCATGTCGCGCGCCCATAGCCTGTCGTCGGGGCTTCCTCCCGTGGAGCACCACCGCTGGCGCCACTGTGGCCGCCATAGATGATGAAGGTCGCGAGGCAGGCTTGGTAAGGGGAGGCCACGGTGGATGTGTGGAAAGAGGAGGGCGAGGCAAGTGCCGTCTCACACAAACCACTACCCCCTGCAGCGAAGGCACACCCTTTTTCCAAGCTCCTGGTGCTCGCGTCGACGTGCTCCTCCCCTACTACATGGTCACCACGCCCCCGGCGGCGAAGATGCTGCTATATGTGAAGATGATGGCCGGAGATGCTACTGCCAGCATCCGATGGTGCTGTCAGTGGTGGGTGGTGTTGCTGCCGACCTCGGGTGTTGCTGTTGATGGAAGGGGATGCCAGAGAGGTGGAGATGCCACCGACGGTGCACATCTTTGCTACCATGGATGTACGGTGTTGCTAACCACGATAGGTGTTTTTGCTACCATGGGTGTACGCCTTTGCTACCGACTGCAAATGGCTTTGCTACTTTGGGTACATGACGTTGATACCGACGACATGTCACTTTAGTTGTTGCTACCTTGGGTGAAGCAGGGGACTCGTTTAAATTTTGTTATGTACTCATTTCGTTTTTGCTACATTGATGTTCTCCAAATGCTACAATGTTTTTTGTACACATTTTTGGATATAGGTGTCCTGGCGATGCTCTGACAAAGTTTGTTTTTTTCCTACACTAATACAATTTTTTTTGCTACAACCGCTCTCTGGTTTTGCTACAAGATCTCTAGCGATAGTCGCCCACGATGTCGGTTTTGCTATATTAGAATATTTTTGCTACATCCGTTTTGTGGTTTTTTTATATTAGCATATTTTTTTGCTACAATAACTCCAGCGAGGTCTCCAGCAAAAAAATGTTTTCTTTATTTTCATCCCTGATGGCGCCGCGTCAACGTGGGAGCGCTTCGTTGGGAAACCCCAAGAGCAAGGTGTGATGCAGCACAGCAACAAGTCTTCCCTCAGTAAGAAACCAAGGTTATCGAACCAGTAGAAGGAAGGAAACATCTCAAAGGTGTTGCAAGCAACTTGGAAACCTACACAACACAAACTCAAGACTTTGTCCCAACGAACAGTGAGGTTGTCAATCTCACCGGTTGCTGTAAAAAAGGATTAACTGTATGGTGTGGAAGGTGAAAGTGGTTTGCAGAAAGTAAATAGTAACAATGGAAGATGTATCAATGGTAAAGATTGGACTGGGGTCCATAGTTCACTAGAGATGTTCTCCTTAGATAAACAAACATGGCATCTTTGGGTAAACAAATTATAGCAGGGCAATTGACAGGACTGAACAAGGCATAACAATACAATACTAGACATAAAGATCCTGTGAGATTCGATTGGGCAATACAACAAGATACATAGACCGCCATCCAACTGCATCTATGACTAGAAGTCCACCTTTGGGTTATCATCCGAACTCCCTCCAGTATTAAGTTGCAATCAACAGACAACTGCTTTAAGCAAAGTGTGTAAGGTAAACAATCCACTTGTTCCATGAACAAGAGACCGTTGTTTTCTCCCTAGTGGCAACAACACATCTATAACCTTAGAGATTTATGTCACTTCCCTTGATTAAATAGAGGTATGAACCCACTATCGAGCATAAATACCCCCTCTTGGAGTCACTAGCAACTACTTGGACAAGATAGCTACTAACAACGGAGAGCATGCAAGATCACAAACAACACATACATGGTAGAATCAATAAGACAAAACCATTAATCAATCTGACATAGTAATCTCAATATCCATCAGAACCCCGCAAATACAACATGCTTGATTACAAATAGATGAGATCTTGATCATGAACGGAGCTCACAAGGTCTAGACATGAAAGCACAAAGGAGGAGATACAACCATCTAGCTACTACATGGACCCGTAGTCCAAGGTGGAACTACTCACGCTTCATACCGGAGGCTGGCATGATGAAGAAGAAGGCCTCCGGGATGATCTTCCTTCCGGCAGGGTGCCGGGAAGAGCTTGATCCCTCCCGATCTAGGGATGGTGGCGGCTACAGACGGTTTCGTGGAATATTGATCGGGTATTTAGGGTTTAGGCATCGGGGGCTTCTTATAGGCAAAGAGGCGAGGATGAGAGGCGGCCATGGGGCCCACACCCTACCCAGGAGCGGCCTAGGGTGGGCCCGCGCCTGGGGGTGCGGCCGCCCTGTGGCTCCCTTCCGTCTCTCCTGTGGACTCCATGTTCTCCTCGATAAAATATTGACTTTGTCTTTTGTCCCGTCTAATTTCGAGAATATTTCCTTACTAGCTTTTCTAGAACCAAAAACAACAGAAAACATGCAAATGGCACTGTGGCAACTTGTTAATAGGTTAGTACCAGAAAACATATAAAAATCATCTCAAAGTGTGTACAAAGCAAAGCAAAGTAGATACTAAACAAGTATGGAACATCAAAAATTATAGATATGTTTTTGACGTATCAAGCATCCCCAAGATTAACTCCCTCTCGTCCTCGAGTAGGTAAGTGATAAAAGAATAATTTTTGAGGTGACATGCACCATCAAAACCAAGATCAAACCATTTGCAAGCATTGAAAGCTAGGATCAAAGAACTCTAAACATGAGCATGAAAGTGAAGGGAATATGCCCTGAGAGGCAATAATAAAGTGTTTATTATGTGTATTCCAAGTATATGATAGATGTTTTATTTTGCATGCTATAATTGTATTAATACGGAAACATTAATACATGTGTGTTTAATAAACAAACAGAAAGTTCCTAGTTATGCCTCTCTCATAAACTAGCTCGTTGATTAACAAGATGATCAAGGTTTCCTGATCATGGACATTGGATGTTGTTAATAACGGGATCACAACATTAGTGTAATGGTGTGATGAACATTCATCCGAAGTATAGCATTACGATCAAAGTCATTGAGTTTATATTGCTATAACAACTTACGAAGTGATCCTAATCCTTAGACCATGAGATCATGTCAATCACTAACACCGGAAGAGTTTCTTGATAACATCAAACGTCACACCGTAACAGGGTGATTATAAAGATGGATTCGGAACTAATAAAGTGTTATTTTGAGGCTCATGGATCGAGAGTGGAATTTGTTCATCCCGATGATGGATAGATATACTCTGGGCCCTCTCGTTGATATCACATTGGTTAGCTTGCAAGCAAGTGATTTGATCACTAGAATGTTATATCACGAGAACGAGAAAAGAGTGCATGTCAGTATCGAGATCAAACTAGGTATGGAGATATCGATGATCGAATCTCAGACATGTAATATATCGTGAAACAAAGGGATTAAGATACTATCATAAAAGGTTCCGACGATCACAAGAAAGTCATCGTTGAATGTGTGGGAGTCAGTATGGGTCTCCAGATCCCGCTTCTGATTATTGATCCGAGAGGGGTCTCGATCATGTCCGCATTATTCACGAACCGTAGGGTGACACACTTAAGAGACACCGACATCCAATTGGAGCAAAAGTTTCATGCCGAAAGAATGAACAAGCGCAGTAATTTATTTCACTAGATACCGAAACAGGTTTTCGGGTGAAATTGCATAAAGTGGTTATGCATGTGAAATATAATTCTAGCAAGGGGTTATTTGTGAATGTTTGTCATTAAAGTAATTGACAAAATTCTGAATAAAATAAAAGAGTTTTATTTAATGAGAGTTTGCATTAAATTTGGTGGAAATTTAATGGGAATTTGAGTGGACTTTTGAGTGGAGGAAATTTAAAGGGCATTTTGTGAGTGGAGTGCATGAATGAAGGAGGGGAGGGGGCAGCCCCCATGGCCGGCGGCCACCCCCTTGGGTGCCCCCCTCCTCCTATAAAAGGAGCCCCCCTCCTCACTTGTCTCTCACACCTCCTCGTGAAGGATCTCTCTCCCCCTCTAGAATTTATCCCCCATGGTCTCGGACTAGCGAGATACATGTTCCCGGTGGCTATTCAGCAAGAAAGAGTTGTGCTTCGCCGCATCGCTGGAGCGAGGAGGCGAGGTTGCTCGGTGCCTCGAGCGTGTGTGCGAGCATGGATGCTACTGTTTTTGCGGCGCTAGGACTTCCTCTCGATCTTGAGATCGGCAAGAGATCGTCTACATCAACCACGAGTTGAACTCGTTAAGCTTTCGGTCTTCAAGGGTATGTTCTCTACGGATATACATCCGCCCGTTGTTTGTATCTAGTATATAGATCTTGGTATATAGTTCACATCGTAGGAAATTTTTTGTTTTCTATGCTGCGAACCCTACAGAAAGATGGAGTTCTAACAATAAAACAAAGTAACTATGCATGTAACATGAAAGGCTACAAACAAAGATCATGAATAACATGCATTGAAAAACGTTTGTTTGTTTCACATGCAGAAAACATGGCATAGTGGAATTCAGCTTGTCCCTCATAGAGTAGTAAATAGATGCATATGACACCTTCAAAGTTCATAAGAGTGACTATATACAAATAGCACAAAAACAAGTAATATCAACAATATGCATCAATCAATAAGTTTTGGGACGATGCACATAGAACTAAGAATGGAAACTATGCTCTCTTAAATGGTGCCTAAAGGTAGAAGGTGGAGACTCAATATAATGGTGGAAGAAAGGCCCTTCATAAAGGGAAGCAGGGATTTCAAGTTTCAAAAAGAGCTTCCAAAAATTATGGTACTTGTTAGCTTTTAGCCCTCATTGCCCCTATCATAAGCATCTTGAAGTGATTAAGGTTAAAGTGAACAAACTATGGAGTATATGCTTGACAAAGTATAAATTGGCAATCTCATGTCCCTTGAATACGAGGGTCGCACCTCATGCTACTCAACTTTAGTCACCTGTAAGTTCTAGTCATAGTAAGTACATGTGTATCATAGAGAACCGCCAACGGGGTATCCCTTGCACATGGTACAGGAGCTATCCCATAAACAAAATGACAAGGCAAGCAGACAATGAGCATCTCAGCGATCTTTTTATTTGCTATTTGCATAGGTTTTTATTGAGGATGCTTCACAGATTGCTCATTATGGTGATGTTGCAAGTTTCCACCATGATTAGGCATGGCTTAGGCTAGCGGCTCAGGCGATTATCTAACATAAAATACATAACTCCATGGACTTACAAGCTCCCTTTTTATTTCACATCGGCGACATCCATAGACAAAAGAGCATGATATCAACTGTGTAATGATGACGCCCAACACTTGTCTTGGGACGCTTCATTGGAAACCCCAAGAGGAAGGTGTGATGAGCACAACAACAAGTTTTCCCTCAGTAAGAAACCGAGGTTATCGAACCAGTAGGAGGAAGGAAACATCACACAGGTGTTGCAAGCAACGCGGAGACCTGCACAACACAAACTCAAGACTTTGCCCCAACGAATTAATGAGGTTGTCAAGCTCACCGGTTTGATGTAATAAAGGATTAAACGTATGGTGTGGAAGGTAATGGTTTGCAGCAAATAAACAAGTAATAGTGGAAGATGTATCAATGGTAAAGATTGGACCGGGGTCCATAGTTCACTAGAGGTGCTCTCCTTAGATAAACAACATGGCATGAAGGGTAAACAAATTACGGTAGGGCAATTGACAGGAACTAAGCAAGGCATAACAATGCAATACTAGACATAAAGATCCTATGAGATTCGATTGGGCAATACAACAATATACATAGACCGCCATCCAACTGCATCTATGACTAGAAGTCCACCTTGTTATCATCCGAACCCCTCCAAAGATTAAGTTGCAAGCAACATACAACTACTTTAAGAAAAGTGTGTAAGGTAAACAATCCACTTGTTCCATGAATAAGAGACAGTTGTTTTCTCTCTAGTAGTAACGACACATCTACAATCGAAGAGATTTTTTTCACTTTCCTTGGAAACTAGAGGCATGAACCCACTATCGAGCATAAATACCCCCTCTTGGAGTCAGTAGCAACTACTCGGCCAAGATAGCTACTAACAATGGAGAGCATGCAAGATCACAAACAACACAGACATGATAGAATCATAAAGACAAAACCATTAATAATTCTGACATAGTAATCTCAATATCCATCGGATCCCTGCAAACACAACATGCATGATTACAAATAGATTAGATCTTGATCATGAACGGAGCTCACAAGATCTATACATGAAAGCACAAAGGAGGAGATACAACCATCTAGCTAGTACATGGACCCAGAGTACAAGGTGGAACTACTCACGCATCATACTGGAGAGAAGGCCTCCGGGATGATCTCCCCTCCGGCAGGGTGCCGGGAAGAAATTCAGATCCCCCGATCTAGGGACGACGGTGGCGGCGGCTACAGAAGGTTTCGTGGAATATTGATCGGCTACTTAGGGTTTCTGCATCGGGGGCTTCTGATAGGCGAAGAGGCGAGGCTGGGAGGCGACCAGGGTCCCCACACCCTACCCAGGAACGGGGCAGGGCCCACCCATGCCTAGGGGGGTGTGGTGGCCCTGGTTCGCGTATACGTCTCGTCTTTTGGATTCGTGTCCCTCACGGTAAAATATTGACTTTGGCTTTTGTCCTGTACAATTCCAAGAATATTGATTTTTTGCCTTTCTGGAACAAAAAACAGAAGAAAATAGACAACTTGTACTATGGCAACTTGTTAATAGGTTAGTTCCAGAAAAGATATAAAAACACCTCAAAGTGTAGACAAAGCAAAGCAAAGTAGATACTAAACAAGCATGGATCATCAAAAATTATAGATACGTTTCTGACGTATCAAGCATCCCGAAGCTTAACTCCTTGTCCTCGAGTAGGTAAGTGATAAAAAGAATAATTTTTGAGGTGACATGCACCATCAAAACCAAGATCAAACCATTTGCAAGCATTGAAAGCTGGGATCAAAGAACTCTAAACATGTGCATGAAAGATGAAGTTCTAACAATAGGACATAGTAAATATGCATGCAACATGACAGGCTACAAACAAATATCATGAATAACATGCATTGAAAAATGTTTATTTGTTTCACATACAGAAAATATAGCATAGTGGCATTCATCTTGTCCCTCATAGAGTAGCAAATAGATGCATAGGGAAGCTTCAAAGTTCACAAGGGTGACTAGAAACAAGTAGCACAAGAACAAGTAATATCACAATATGCATCAATCAATAAGCTTTGGAACACTTCACACAGAATGACAACTATGCTCTCTTAATGGTGCCTAAAGGTAGAAGGTGGAGACTCAAATAATGGTGGAAGAAAGGACCTTCACAAAGGGAAGCAGGGATTTCAAGTTTCAAAAAGAGCTTCCAAAAATTATGGTACTTGTTAGCTTTCAGCCCTCATTGCCCCTATCATAAGCATCTTGAAGTGATTAAGGTTAAAGTGAACAAACTATGGAGTATATGCTTGATGAAGTATAAGTTGGCAATCTCAAGTCCCTTGAATACGAGGGCCACACCTCATGCTACTCAACTTCAGTCACCTGTAAGTTCTTGTCACTGTAAGTATTTGCATATCATAGAAAACCACCAACGAGGTACCCCTTTCACATGGTACATGAGCTATCCCATAAACAAAATGACAAGGCAAGCAGACAATGAGCATCTCAGCGATCTTTTTATTTACTATGTGCATAGATTTTTATTGAGGATGCTTCATAGATAGCTCACTATGGTGATGCTGCAAGTTTCCACCATGATTAGGCATGGCTTAGGCTAGCGGCCCAGACGTTTGTCTAACACAAAATACATACTACATGGACTTACAAGTTCCCTCTTTATTTCACACCTGACATCCATAGACAAAAGAGCATGATATCAACTGAGTACAAAGTATAAGTGCATGAAAACGTTCCCCGTGACAACACGGTTCTGCTAATTCCAACATATAAGTGCAAGCATATACAACATAGATGACACAATGGTTCAAGTTTATTAGGGGCAAAGAATATAAAGTGTGCCATCAAGTTCGTGAGGGCTTTAATCACTAAGTTTTCACATAACAAAATAGTTTTTAATTGGAAGATAGCTGAATACAAGAATATACTTGGAATGGTGTAACACACCATGCATAGGAATTTATAGTGGACACTTTGGAATAACTTGGTTTCTTGGGAGTTGGAAGCATGAGTGGAGCTTACTCATACAAGTGGAGGCTAGCAAAAGATTGGGAGCAACCAACTAAGAGAGCATAATGGGCATAATCATGCAGAGCAACAAAGCAATACTAATCAAAGCATAGAGTGGTACTACAAGTCAAGGACTAAATGATCATAGAGGCTATAGTGACTTGTCATAGTCATAACATGGTGTGAGCATGTGCCAAGTCAACCCAAACAAAGCATCGAAGGAGAATACCACAATACTATGCTTTTGCATGCTAAAACAACGCATAATTTCTTCAAGGCACACTAAGCAATCCCAATTGTTTGGAACAAGACATGCTACACCAATAATCACTAAGCATAAGGTCAAAACAACACCTAGCATGTCTTGCTAAAGTCTAAGTCACAGTCAATGCAAGCTCCTCTTGCACTTCAAGCAAGAACTTACTACTCCTTTCCAACACCAAGCAACTTATTTGCAACAACACAGCGAGAACGGGGGTCCAAACTACTTTATTCAAGCAAACTAAACTACCTAAGCAAAGCAAACAAAAACTAAGACGCTCCAAGAACAACACAACAGTGCATGAAACAATAAAAAACGAAGTGCCTAGACAGACATGAGCTTTTTATTGATGAAGAAGGGGATGCCTTGGGCATCCCCAACCTTTGACACTTGTACCTCTTGGATATTTCTTGGAGTGTCACCGGGGTGGCATCCCCAAGCTTGAGCTTTTGTCCATTCTTCATCTCATTACATCACTCTCTCTCTACACCTAAAATTTTCCCTTCATACAAATCTTCACACAATCTTCATTAGCAACATTAGTGTATTCAAAAGATATTAGACATCTGGCAAAGCTTTGAAATAGAAAGACATTTCACTAAAAACACAAGCTACTATAGCAAATCCTTCAAAAAGCTCAATCCACCTAAAGAGAACTCAAAAAGGAATCAATAAGAAGCAAATGCAAATAATGGCAGAAATCTGTCAAAACAGACCATCAGGTAGAAACCGATTTTTTTAAACACCTTCTGTTGCTCAAATCAAAAAGTGTTGAACTAACAAAAGTTATCTAACATACTAGGGGATTTATTCGTAAATTTTCAGCTCAATACGACTTACAGAGACTCCTCATGAAAGTTTTTGGTGGAGGACATAAATCTGTTTCGGGACAGCAACTCCCCAAATCTTACTTACCTCTCATTAGAGGTCATTCTTGGCAAAAAAAGCAAACGAAAAGGATAAGGAGAGGTCATTACAGAAGTAATGACTTCCAAGACTCAAGGAAACTCTTGGGTTATCTCCCAACAAGTACTTTTCTTTAACGCCTTTAAGTTAGGCACAAGAATCAAGAAGAATCAAGTATTTTCAAATGAAGAAGCATTAACATCAAACCTTGCTTTCAAAGGAGGAGCAAAAAGCAACTTCTCTCTCCTCATAGGGAAGTGTTCAATACCTTTATTGAATGGAAAATGATATTTAATGGTGCCTTCTTTCATATCAATGATGGCACCAATTGCTCCAAGAAAAGGTCTTCCCAAAGTAATAGGAAAAGAAGCATTGTGTTCAGCATCCAAAACATAGAAATCCACAGGGACATAAGCATTGTTAACCATAATGAGAACATCATTAATACTCCCCATAAGTTTCCTCTTAGCATTATCATTGAGTGGGACATCCAAATAACAATCTTCCAAAGGTGGCAAATCAATCATTTCATAAATCTTCCTAGGCATAATAGAGACACTAGAACCAAAATCACATGAAGCTTTGAGATCAAAGTCATTCACTTGCATAGTAATAATGGGTTCCCAACTATCTTCTACTTTCCTAGCAATAGAAGCTTTGTGTTTTAGCTTCTCTTCCTTAATCTTAACAAGAGCATCTGTAATGTGTTTGGTGAAAGCAACATGCATATCACTAGCATCAGGACTTCTAGCAAGCTTTTGTAGGAACATAATCACTTCAGAAATATTGCAACCATTAATATCAAAATCAAACTGAGCATCACTAGTTAGTAGGCTCAATAGTCTTAGGCATAGTAGTAGGAGGAGCAGGGACTACTTGTGGTTTAGTGGTGATGGTGCACACACTATTGTTTCTATCAATTTCAGCTTCCCTTTCCCACCTAGCATGAAGTTGAGCTAACAGCCTAACATTTTCATCAATAGTAACTTGTATGGCATGAGTAGCAGCAAAGGTGTTTTCCATGGTTTCAGGTTTAGCAGACATTTTATTAATCAAGGAAGACTAAGCTTTAGACAAAGAGGATATATTTTTCTCAACATTTAAAAGCTTTTCCTCTATAGCCTTATTGAAAGTGGTTTATTTACTAATAAAGTCTTTGAGCATGCCTTAAAGTTCAGAGGGGGCACTTCTAGCATTGTTGTACGAGCTTACATAGGAATTGCCATTATTAGGAGGATAAGGCCTATAATTGTTGTTACCACCAAAATTATTCCTATAGGCATTGTTGTTGAAATTGTTGTTTCTAATGAAGTTAACATCAACTTGCTCATCTTGAGCAACCAAAGATGCTAAGGGAACACTATTAGGATCTAGAGGATCTTTCCAATTAACAAGCATATCCATAATAACATCAATCTTATCACTCAAATAGGAAGTTTCCTCAACAGAATTTACCTCTTACCATGTGGAGCTCTCTCAGTGTGCCATTCAGAATAGTTAACCATCATATTATCAAGTAGTCTAGTTGCAACACCCAAAGTGATGCTCATAAAGGTACCTCCAGCAGCTGAATCCAACAGGTTTCTTGAGGAAAAGTTCAAACCTGCATAGAAAGTCTGGATAATCATCCAAGCAGTGAGTCCATGAGTGGGACAATTCTTAACCAAAGATTTCATTCTTTCCCAAGCTTGATCAACATGTTCATTATCAAGTTGTTTAAATTTCATAATGTCACTTCTCATAGATATAATATTAGCAGGAGGATAGTATTTTTCAATAAAAGCATCTTTGCACTTAGTCCAAGAATCAATACTATTTTTAGGCAACGATAGCAACCATTCTTTAGCTTTCCCTCTCAAGGAGAAAGGAAAAAGCTTGAGCTTAATAATATCTCCATCTACATCCTTATACGTTTTCATCTCACAAAGTTCAACAAAGTTATTGAGATGGGCAGCAGCATCATCAGAACTAGCACCAAAAAATTGCTCTCTCATCACAAGATTCAACAAAGCAGGCTTAATTTCATAAAAGGTAGCATCATGAGCAGGTGGAGCAATAGGAGTGCTAAGAAAATTATTGTTGTTGGTGCTAGTGAAGTCACACAACTTGGTGTTCTCAGCAGAGTTCATTTTGGCAAAGGTGGGCAAGCCAAAAACAGCAGCAACAACTAGAGCAGGAACTAATTTTTTTGTGTTTTTGAATAAAGGAAGCAAACCAAACTAGTCTAATTTTTTTTGGGTTTTTGAAAAGAGGCCGATACGTCCAAAACGTATCTACTTTCTTGAACACTTTGCTATTGTTTCTTCTCTAAACTTGTGTGATTTGGATACAACTAACACGACGTATTTTCAGCAGAATCACCTTAGTGTCTTGTTTTGTGCGAAAACGAACTATCAGGAAAAACCCGGAAAATATGCCAAAAATTATATTTCACCAGAAGATCCACGGAGCCAGAAGACGAGAACAAGAGGAGGTATGGGGGGACCACACCCACCCAAGGCATGGGCCCACCACTGGCCGCGCCTGGAGGGGGTGCAGCCACCCCAGGCACCCCCTCGGTCTCCCTCTGCGCCTATAAGTTGCCTTTCGACCTAAAAACGGAGGGGGTTCGATAGTTTTCCAGAAAGAGTTCCGCTCCGCCGCCGCCACCAGAAACCAAGATTCGGATCCAGAAACTCCGTTCTGGCACCCTGCCGGGACGGGGAATTTGGAGAGGATCATCACCATCGTCATCACCAACGCATCTCCATCAACCATCAATGTTTCCCTCATCCATGAGTGAGTAATCCCGCGCTGTAGGCTTTGGGGATGGTAGGGATTGGATGAGTTCTATCATGTAATCGAATAAGATCTATTAGGGCATAGTGCCTAGTATCTCTATTAGTGCTATTTGACTTTGTTGCAACTTGTTGTGCTTAATTCTTGTGACTAGGGCCCGAGTGCCATGATCTCAGATATGAACTTATTATTGAATCATTATGATAGTATTGTTTGTGATCTTATCTGCAAGTTGTGTACACATATCATTGTCCGGATCCAAAGGCCCCAAAGTGACAATAATTGGGACAACCGGAGGGGATGGCCGTGGTGTGAGGATCACATGTGTTCACGGAGTGTTAATGCTTTGCTCTGGTGCTCTATTAAAAGGATAACCTTAATTGCCAGTAGTTCCCTAGAGGCCCCGCTGCCACGGGCTGGCTGGACAGAAGATGTTCTGCAAGTTCTCATTGCGAGCACATATGACTATATTTGGAGCACATGCATAGGATTGTTTAGTACTTGGATGCTTGTTATTATTTATCTGTAATGCCCTAGGTCTTAAAGTTACATGTTTAGACTCGTCCATGCAACGCCCGTCCATCCATCCCTATGCCTACCGCACTCGAATCCCATCATTCAAGCATTACTATTGCTCTGTTCACCTTTGTTGTTGTTATCATTGTGCTACTACCAAACTATTGCTACTAATAAACTTACGTGAGCAAGAACTATTTCTAGGTGCAGTTGACGGCAACTCGGTTGTTAAGGCTTGCAAGTATTCTTTGGCTCCCTTGTGTCGAATCAATAAATTGGGTAATACTACCACAAGACTGCTTGCGATCCCCTATACTTGTGGGTCATCAAGACTATTTTCAATGCCGCTGCCGGAGCATAGCTTTATTTGTAAGTTCACTTGGATCTATTATTGTTCACTTACTCCTTTCATCATGCGTAAGTCTCGTGATGGAAAGTTCCCTATTTTACCATCCACTACAAGAAGAGGTACAATCCTAAACACCTCTGATTCTCTTGATTCACCTTCTGTTATAAGTAAGCTTATTACACCACCACCACATACACATGCTACACACTGCTACTACTGGAGTCCAAACCGCTTTTGATACTCATGATGTTACTTCTCGTGCTTGATGCGAGTGGTTCATTAGGTCCTTTTCTAGATGCTACTATGGCTGGTCTAGGAAATACCAAAACTCCTAGGGAAGACACTGTTACACCTGTTAGCTCACCTGAGGCTGGTGAGAGTAATGATATTAATGATGGTTACATTGAGTTCACTGATGATTTTGTTGAAGAGTGTCGAAACACACATGGTACTAGTGCTATTAAGAGTCTCCTTGCTAGGCATTTATTATGCCTAAGTTGTCCTCTGATCCTAAGTTTACCATTTATCCCATAGATATTAAAGATGAAGATTATGATTTCTCTCTTGATTTCTCTTATTTAGATATTGTTGAGAAAGAACCTTTTTGTGGGACTGAAAATGAGAGTGTTGTGGCTCATATGAATGAGCTTTCTACTATGAGTGCTTTATTCTCGATGATTTTAAGATGCACAAGTACTTTGTTGCTAAGATCTTCCCTTTTTCACTACAAGGAGAAGCTAAGGCTTGGTTTAATAGATTACCTCTGGTTCCATTGATAGCCCTGATTGCTTGATTGCTTCTTTCTTCCGAAATATTTTCCTCCCAGGCTAGACATCTTTGCTTTGTAGAGACTTTTTGATTTTAAACAGGGAGAAGAAGAGAAATTGTCTGAGTCATGGACAAGGTTCTGTGCTTGATTCATGCACATCCTGGATGTCCATTACCTAAGAATGAGCTTCTTGATATTTATTATAATGGACTAACTGATGATTCTAGGACCTACCTAGATAGCTTTGCTGATTGTGTTTTCAGGAAAAGAAATCCTACAGACGCTGAAGAATTAATGGCTAAGATAAGCAAGAATTATGATGATTGGACTTCAACTGAACTGAATGCACCTGAGCCTATTACTCCTGAACCAATTCCAACACCACCAACAAAGAAGAGGGGATTTATTGCATTAAATGATGAAGTGACGAAGGAAGCTAAGAAGTGTCTAAAGGAGAACGGTATTAGAGCTGAAGATGTGAAGAATCTACCTCCTATAGAAGAATTATGTAAGCCAATTCCCCACTCATCTACTATTGAGGTACACTCTCTCCAACACTTTGATGAAGGTGATATTCCTTATGGTAAGCCTCCTGATCAATGTTTAGAGGAACTTGACACTTTTATTGTTAAGCAAGGGTATTTTAATAAACAAGTTTAGAATCATTTATTGGAAAACTCTAGAGCTATCGATGAGCTGAAAGATATTGTAGAAAGAACGTCTAAAGATATTAAAATGCTTTGTAAACACTTCAAATGGTTCAAAGTCAACTTGGTCAACTTGCTAAGGTACAAAAGGATATGCTAGTTAATGCTTGAAATAAACATGCTTATGGAATTAGAACTAGGAGTGGTATAGCTACTCAAGATCCTTTATATCCTGAAGGACACCCTAAAATAATTGAGCAGGTTTCTCAACGAGGCGAAGATAGTGGTAGTCCTCGTAAGAGAAAGAAAAAGAAACATAAGATAGTTGAGGAACCACTTGAACCTGCTATAGATCATAATAGTATATATGTCTCTAATGCTGAAATCGAGATTAAAATGAGTCTCGATAAGGAGGAAGGTGAGGAAGAATCGTTGTCGATCAAAACTCACTGCGGGCAGGATGAGCAACACGAAGAGCCGGAGGCTCAGAGCTAGGTGGGCCCTGGTCCCTCGACGACGTCCGCAAATCTTCCGGCACGCACGCGTCCTGTCTTGGTTCGGCGTGCCACACCTATACCTGGTCGGGAAGGTGATGGATTGTTCGATTGGTTTCTGACGGTAAACAAGTATCGTAAAATTGATAGTGATCGGCTCCGGGTTTTCACAATAAATCACAGAGCCGATTGTCCTATGGCTGCATTGGATCTATGATAACATGGGGTTTGCTTAATTACTACAAGTTAAATCGATCTACGATAGTTTAACGTTTTCACCCGCATAGAACGCAATCCGGAGCGTAGTTGAGCCTAATAGATACGAAAAATAGTAGAAAACCGATCCTAGAGAAGGCCTAAAAACCAACATAACGTCCAATTCCGGAAACATCCCTCTAAGATCAATAAACCATACCTTACGACACGGGATCGTTCAACCCGTTTGTGAGGCCTAACCACGTAGATATCAAACTAAACCTTGATGAACAAGGCACAACTATAACAGATCAAATCGACTTAGCGGCAATCAAGCAAGATGCCACCTTTACACCCGGGAGATGTGCAAAGACGCGAGATAGCTAGAGATAGCATAAATAAGCAATCATAGTAAAAGCATCGATGCTAGCTCTAACAAATCTGGTAAAGGTGTTACCGCCATCAACAAGGCTTAGTACGAGTAACACCGGATAACGATAGAATATCGCCTAGATCGCAAGATGCGATCTAGGCGCATGGCACTTACCCGAGAAAAACCCTAGAACAAGGGTGGCGATGCGCCGAGATTGTGTTGTTGTGAACGTGATTGTCCTCTTTTTCTCAATAACCCTAAGTACATATTTATAGTCCGAGACTCTCTACGCTTGGAATAACGCTACAACTCTATCTTTATCTAAACATAAACGAAACCTAAACAAATACTAATCCTACTAAAATACAAGATACACGGGCAATTCAGCCCAAATCCACGTACTAGGCCGATCCAACAACACGTTGAATATATGTATCTTCTAAGCCCATCTTGATCACGGCCCATCCCATCTTAGGCCAAAATATGGCGATAACACATGCCCCCGGTTTTGGCAATGATAATTCCAAAACCACTCTGTGTTTTTTCCTTCTCCCGGTTTTTTTTATCGGGCCACGACGTCAAAACGCTGGCGTAACAGGATCACACGCCACCCTTCATCATGATGCCTGTCTTCTCAACTCCTCCGCATTACATGATTTGACGATTTTGGCAGCAATAAGGAAATCGCTATGGCATTGAACCGCTTTCTTCACTATTCCTCTTTATTTAAATCCGCCTGAACAGTTCACATCCCCATCTTCTCCGTAGCTAAAAACCCTCTTTCTCCGCCGAAAAAACCTCTTTCTTGCCATGGCCTCTCGCTTCCTCCGATCTCCTCCCACGCCCAATAGCCTCAGTGAGCCGCGAAGACTCACGAGCACTCCGCCGACAGCGTACAACACTCTCGCCCACAATGGTGGGACGAGGGGTTGACTTTTGCCGTCGTCAGAGGACGCGTCCTGACAGACGGCGAAGAGAACCTCAGCCTCGCCGACGGGAGCCGGAGGCGGATGAACATAATGACGACGCCATGTCACGGGATGGCGTCGACTCCTCAAGAAGAGGAAGAAGAAGAGGAGGAGGACCCTCCTCCGAGGAGTACCAGCCGGTGAGGTACTTCCGGCCGGGTCAAGACGCATTCGACGACGACGAAGACGAGGACAAGGAGGCCCTACCGCTTCCTCAAGATAATAAGACGACGGCAAGAACCAAGAAAGCGAGGAAGACGGCGGCAAAGGCATTTACCTCGGCTTCGATTAGGACTTAGTAGCAATGGCCGAGCATTAGCAGGCCCTTTTGTAATCGAATCTTGTAAGCAATGCCCTCCGAATGAATGAAAACTTTGTTTCCCAAATGCTGCTCCTTTTGCTTTAATTCGCCAATAACAAAACAGTCGATGTTCCATAAGTCGATGACACGGTATCGGCTCTTTCCAAACAGGTCAATTTGCACAAAGCCGATGACCACCCATCGGCTCCTTCTAAAAAACGCTTGATGAGGTCCACCTCAATTGAATCACAACGCTAGTTCTTGATGCGAAACGGTAACCAAACCTCCATCGCCCATCGAAAAACGTGTTCGAACGAACAACTATCGACCGGCAAGGATGATGACGACGGTTGAGATAACTGAGTTCGTCGGCCGACGCCTCCATGCCCTCAAAGCATTTTTTTATTCGGCCGATTTTCAACATCGCCCCCATATTTTACTGCCAATCGATTTAGCCGATCTCTCGTGATCGGCCCTCAAGTTTTATTGTCCCATATCCCACATGCTTGGAAAATACTTCTTGAGATGTCGCCATTGATCCATCGAACTTTACTCCATCCAACTGCCAAGCATGTATGCTCCTTTAGAACTTGGTCGACCTTACGGCCCATGCCGATTTGGAGACCATTTACCATATGTTGCGTCCTTAGTACCCAAGGGCAACATGCTTCCCACACCATCTCCAACGTGGAACTCCTTTGGCTTCACCTTCTTGTTGTAGGCACGAGCTACTTTAGCCTTGTTCTCTTTTATTTTCTCAGCGACCACACCTAAGCTCAACACATCTTCCACATCACTCATCAAAGTTGCATATTCTTCACCGTTAGCTCATTCGAAAAGTAACACGTCTCGATCCAGTAATTTCCCAAGGCAATACGGCTTCTTGCCCATAGACCGATGGTACGGAGAGGTTTTTATCGCCCATGACACGACATGCGATAAGCCCATAAAGCTTCTCGATAAAACCTCACGCCAACGCCTCGGTGTTCATCGATTTTCCTCTTGATCGCCTTTGATAAGACTCGGTTGGACGCCTCAGCTTGCCCATTTGCTTGAGCGTAGTACGAGACGGCAGTAGCGCTTAATCCTGCGTCTTCACGTAACTTTCTCAATTGAGAAACAAAAACCGAACCTCCATCGGTTGTGATAGTCTGGGGAATCCCAAACCTATGAATGACGTGCTCTTTCACGAAATTTATGACATCTTTCGAACTTACTGACTTCATAGGGACGGCTTCCACCCACTTGGTAAAATAATCTGTGATGGCCAAGATCCACATATGGCCTTTGCTTGATGGAGGATTGATCTTGCCGATCATGTCCATGCCCCAACCTCGAATGGCCAAGGTTTGATGATGGGATTCATTGTCTTGGTACCATCCGGATTTTTCCAAATTTCACATGCTTGACACCCTTTGTAGTAGTTGAAACAGTCCTCAAGCATAGTGGGCCAATAAAACCCTGATCGCTCGATCAACCACTTCATCTTATGAGCCGATTGGTGAGTTCCACGTGCTCCTTCTGTACCTCATGTAGGAGCTGATTGGCCTCGGTGTCCCCGAGCATTTGAGCAATAGCCCTTCCGTAGTCCGTAAAACATGTCATCCCCAATAAGCACGCTTCATGGCTTTGTACCTTATCCGCTTAGGTGCCCCAGTAGAATCTTTCAAGTAATTGAAGATATCGGCTCTCCATCGTCCGCTTCTAGGAACTGCACGGACATCGGCTCCTCTACCATATCCGTATCCGGAAGCTATCTCAAGATCATTTGCCTCGGTATTCTCGCGTGGGATCCAAGTGAAGTTGATGTATTAATTGCGCTATCACCGCGGGCAGCCATAATGGGAAAAGGGACTGCCGGCTCGCACTTGTAGTCCTCCGTGAGCCGGGAAATCACCAACTTGAGTCTCCAAAATTTCCACTACGCTTCCCGGCATCGAGAGTAACTCCATCCCTGCGTATTGCCTCGTGCTACGGCTACATTGTTAGTGGGAGAGGTAGACAATCTGATGGAGAAGGAAATGTTGCCCCTGGGGCGACACGAGGAAAATGCCGATGCCGACCATCGTCACAACCGATCCACGAAAAACATAGCCCATGCTTTTATGGACGGTCTGCTATGTTAGTATTGATCCTCTCGGCAATAAGATCAGCCTTTGTCCCTTAACAGCCAGTTGATACCGATGTCAAACTCGATAATGCAAACATCCATTTGCCTAATCGGCCTTTTTAACATAGGAGCCGATAGCATGTGATGACGTCGACTTGCATATGATGATGACCTCTGCGGATAGCAAAATGTGGCGTAGCTTGGTGCATGTAAAAACAAACATAGGCATAACTTGTCGATGTCACGGATACCGTGTCTCCGCGTCCAGCATCCTCCATTTATGTAGAATACGACTCGCTCTAGCCCATCATGCACTTGTACTACCGAGGCGATGGGCGGTCACCCACGACAAGTAAATGTAGAACGGTTTATCCGTCAGGGTGGAACTAACATCGGCGGCTTTGTCGATATTCCTTGATCTCGTCAAGGCCGTTGTTGTTCTCGCCCCGGAATTCCTCATCGCTTTAATTTTTACGAGCCCCATGAATGGCTCTATCCTTCTGACAGTTAGAGATGAATCGTCGGCGAAGTTGATCTTGCCAATGAGAGATCGTAGCTCTTTCTTTGTAGTGGTGGCTTCATTGTTCGCGCCTCCTCGACTTTTCAGCCGATCTCAATTCCGTTCATGGACCAGAAACCCAAGCCCGACGGCCGTCACTCAAGCGCGCTTCTTTGGATTCATCCTCGTGCCAAACTTTCTTGTTCGGTCCAGACGTTGCAGACGCCCAAGTGCCCTTCTTGTTGAAGCAGACTTGACCACCACGTCATCGATGTAGATTTCCACCAGTTTGCCGACGGATCATGGAAGATATAATTCATGGCCCTTTGATATGTGCGCCGCATTTTTCAGCCCAAACGTCATGACTACATATTCAAACAACCCCACGGACCTGGGACTCTGAATCTTGATCTTGTGTATGTCTTGGAGCCATGAAGATCTGGTTGTACCCGCATTGCCCGTCCATGAAGCTCAAAATTTTATGACCAGTGCTGCATTGATCAATGTTTACACCACCCGCATAGGATATTCATCCTTTGGGGTAGCTCTGTTGAGATCTCGAAAATCTATAGCAACACGCCATTGGCCGCTTCTTCTTCTCTGACCACGATGCTAGAAATCCATTCAAGATACCCGCATGGTCCGGGATCAACTTGGCCACAAGATTCTCTC